>SJXQ01001242.1:315282-330327 GCA_006408695.1 Aepyceros melampus
ATCTGCATATCTGAGGTTATTGATATTTCTCCCGGCAATCTTGATTCCAATTTGTGTTTCTTCCAGTCCAGTGTTTCTCATGATGTATTCTGCATAGAAGTTAAATAAGCAGGGTGACAATATACAGCCTTGACGTACTCCTTTTCCTTTTTGGAACCAGTCTGTTGTTCCATGTCCAGTTCTAACTGTTTCTTCCTGACCCGCATACAGATTTCTCAAGAGGCAGGTCAGGTGGTCTGGTATTCCCATCTCTTTCAGAATTTTCCACTGGCTCCATAAAAGGAGATTGAAAGGGTTCCTTATTTTCCTAACATATGTATTCAACCCTGCTGCGCTGCTGCCAAGACACTTCAGTCGTGTCTGACTCTGTGCAACCCCATAGATGGCAGCCCACCAGGCTCCTCCATCCATGGGGTTTTCCAAGCAAGAGTACTGGAATGGGGTGCCATTGCTTTCTCTGGTATTCAACCGTACTAGGGCAAATTTCCTTTGAGAAATGCCTGACTTTCCTTCACAGTCCTAATGTGTGATGCTAGACCCTCAGGAAGACATACTTTCCACTGAACAAATGTGTAGGAAACAAAGGTTGCACTGTTAGGCAAATAAGTTTTTAGGTAGGGTTTCTCTCACTGAAAAGTGTGTCTGTTTTGAGGGTCTGAAATTATGAATTAGCCTGAGAAAGGAGGTCAGACATTTTTCAAAGGAAATCTGCCCCAGCAGGGCTAAATGCACATGCCACATTAAACAGATTTCACCCAGTCTTTTGTTATAAACATTATCTTATATATTCTCAGTCTCAATAGGTAACCATATGTTTATTTTTAGGTAACTTCTCCTCTTTTCTGTAAGGAAACTGTGTGTGTTGGGTGGGTGGACATTCATCTCTGTTAGTGTTAGGTACACTGTTTAGTGACCATATAAAATGAGAACTGGCCCCTGAATTCAGACTAGTATCCTGGAATTTAAATTAGATGAGAGCTAGAAGTCCCTTAGAGATTTTCAGTGCTTGTTTTACCAATAATTTCAGGAAGAGGAAACTAAAAGAATCTATTGGGTTCCAGATTTCTGGGGGCAATAATATCCTTTACTCTCTGAACATATCTGTGTAGTAGTTTGCTCTCCATTTCAAGTATTTATTAATACCACTGTGTGCTGGTCACTTTGTTAGGTATTTTGGAAACCCATACAACCTTCCCCTCAAGGAGCTGAGAATACAGTGCATAACTGCTTGTTGTTGTTGTTCAGTTGCTAAGTATTGTCCGACTCTTTGTGACCCCATGAACTGCAGCACGCCAGGCTTCTCTGTCCTTCACTATCTCCCTGAGTTTGCACAATACCCATTGAGTTTGCACGTACCATTGAGTTTACACAATATCCATTGAGTTTGCACATATCTATTGAGTCAGTGTTGCCATCCAACCATTTCATCCTCTGTTGCCTCCTTCTCTTCCTGCTCTCAATCTTTCCCAGCTTCAAGGTCTTTTCCAATGAGTGATCAAAATATTGGAGCTTCAGCTTCAGCACCAGCCCTCCCAATGAATATTCAGGTTTCATTTCTTTAGGATTGACTGGTTTGATTTCCTTGCAGTCTAAAGGACTCTCAAGAGTCTTCTCTGGCACCAGTTTGAAAGCATCAATTCTTCGGTGGTCAGCCTTCTTTATGGTTCAGCTCACATCCATACATGACTACTGGAAAAACCATAGCTTTCACTGTACAGACCTTTGTGGGCAAAGTGTGTCTCTGCTTTTTAATACACTGTCTAAGTTTGTCATAGCTTTTCTTCCAAGCAAATGTCTTTTAATTTCATAGCTGCAGTCACCATCCACATTGATTTTGGAGACCAAGAAAATGATATCTGACACTGTTTCCACATTTTCCCCATCTATCTGCCTTGAAGTAATAGGACCAGATGCTATGACCTTCATTTTTTGAATGTTGAGTTTTAAGCCAGCTTTTTCACTCTCCTTTTTCACATTCATCAAGAGGCTGTTTACTTCCTCTTCGCTTTCTGCCATTAGTGTGGTGTCATCTGCATGTCTGAGGTTGTTGATATTTCTCCCAGCAATCTTAATTACAGCTTGTGATTCATCCAGCCCAGCATTTCACCTGATGTACTCTGCATATAAGTTAAATAAACTGGATGACAATATACAGCCTTGACATACTCCTTTCCCAGTTTGGAACCAGTCTGTTGTTCCATGTCCAGTTCTAACAGTTGCATCTTGGCTTGCATACAGGTTTCTCAGAAGGCAGGTCAGGTGGTCTGGTATTCCCATCTCAATAAGAATAGTCCACATTTTGTTGTGATCTACACAGTAGAGGCTTTAGAGTAGTCAGTGAAGCAGAAGTACATATTTTGTGTGTGTGTGTTTTTTATTCCCTTGCTTTTTCTGGATACAGCTTACGTTAGCAATTTGATTTCTGGTTCCTCTACCTTTTCTAAATCTAGCTTGTACATCTGAAAGTTCTTGGATCACATACTGCTGATAGTGTACTAAAACTGCTGATGGTATACTAACACACTGAATTCTAAAAACAAGATAAAGCAGTTTATAACTAAGTGTAGTAGAATCTCCTTCCCTTTTTCTTTTCCATCTCATTCAGTTCTTTCTTTGTATCTTTTGTAGCATTTCCAAAAGGTGGACGTAGACATAGATAGGAACACAGAATTTAGAAGTAATTCTGGAAGATTAAAAAAATAAAAGGGTTCATTCTTTCAACAATATATCATATAAGATGAAGAAATTCGGGAAGGAGAGAACAGTCTGATAATTTCATAAATGACTGAGTGTAGTTGAATGAGTAATGGCACTCTGGATGCTTACTTCTGGGTGCTAGGGAACGCCTCCATTACATGTGTCCTGTTCAAAATCCTGAGAGAAAGAGTTAAGAAGAAAGAATAGCAAAGATGAAAAAGGTTCATAGGTTTCAGAGGGGAAATGAGATGAAATCTACTTGGCAAAAAAACAAAGATATTGTGAATTAGAACATTGAGATAATCTTTCCAGGATAAATAGTGTTTGACAGGTATGGAGAAATGAAAAATCATTCTAGTTGAAGAAATAATAAACAAATGATCACAACTGGAAAAGGTGTGAGTTATATTTGGGGAATTATAAGTGGACCAAATTGACTGGAACAGAGATCTATATATGTGGCCAACATACAACTGCCATTTGATAAATATTGACCCAAATATTAGAAGATAAAAGTTATAATGTAGAGACATGTATTAATACCTTCAGTGTTATTTAGGAGTATTTTAAGTTGAAAATAATTTTTCCTAAAATAGAAGGGAAAATTGCTGTAAAAATTCAGGGAAGTCTCATAGATTCTAAGAGGGAACACAGTGAGGCCTCTGGAGTGAGTCATAACTAGGGACTTGGAAAGCACACAGATTCCTTCTTACTATCACTGCTCTCTTTTTTGCGCTTTCTCTCCCTTAGGCCCTTCTAGAGTAATGCATTCTCTGCTTCTCAGTCCATGTGGTAGAATATGATTGATGTTATAGCTCCTCCCATTCTAATCTCCTACCTAGTAACTGTGGGCTAATTAAATCGGACCAACCTCCTTGAGGAAAAATGATAAAAATATTGGATAAGATTTTACCAAATCTTCGTAAAGGCATCAAAGTACTAATATGATAACAAGAAACTAATAGGCCAGAATCTAAGGAAAAGGTGAAATCTGAGAGGTAAGGAAAGCATTAATCTTTGTAGCTCTTAAGACATTTGCTAATTACTGCAAAATTGGGTTATAGTTTTGGCAGCATCTTTGGGTGGGAGAAAAAGGAAGGGCAGATGTCAAGGTTCAGCACCCACCAAAAGTGGAAATTCTACTAAGATACTCTTCCAAAATATTAAGTTGAGACCCCAAAGAGCTATGCCCACAAGATAAGAATGAATAAGAAGTTAACCTTTCACTTACAGTAATTGTTGTGGAGCTCAGCAGAAATCAGCTGAGCTTAGAAAGGGAAAATAAAAAGAAGAGTTTTCAACTTTTACTGGGAAGCTAGGACCACAGGTATGCTTCTTCTCTGATTTGCGGTTTGGCCTTACATCATCTTGGAGGCCCAAGGAATGTCTGACCATGAACTTTTTTTAGAGTCCTTTTGGGCTGATAATGGTTCAGGTACATATGAGAAACAAAAGTTATGTAATTTTTTTTGTTCCAAGAAGAAACTTTCATCTTGACCTCAAAAATTCACTGCTTATAATTTTGCAAAGATATTGAGCAGTATACATTCAAAGATGAACAGTTACACAGGAAACAATTCGACATGAGTAAGAATCAACTAAAGCAACAGATAGCATAATACAGATTATCATAGATATTAAAACAATATAATTGCTATGTTTAAAGAGATTTTTAAAAAGCTGGCAGATATCTGCAAATAATATGAAGTTATAGAATTTGGCTTGTAGTTTTGAAAAAGAAGCAAAATGTCTAAAATTGAAAATTACAATTTATAATTACAGTTGACTCAGTGGGTAGATTTAACAGCTGGTTAAATACAGCAGTAGTTGATTATGAGTATGGAGACAAAAAGACAGTAAATATGAAAGAGAGGTTAAGAGATGAAGGACAGGGTGTGAAGGTCTAATACATATTTAATTTGTTTCATGAATGGAGAAAGAAAAGTAGAGGAAAAAAAAAAACTTAAAAAGATAATGGATGAGAATTTTCCAGAATGGAAGAAAAGCAATAATCTATAGATTTAAGAAATCCCAAACCCAAGAACCTGACACCTTCATCACTGGACAAATATGGGATTTCCCTGTGGAATTATTAATTCCTGCATTAGAGGAGTAAAGAAGATTATTTATACCTCTAAACTGAAATCTTCTCTGGATGCATCTGATTGGTGGAGCTAGGTTACATCCTCACTCTCAGCTGCCAGGTGGGAAAGCAAGTTTTCTAGGACAATCTTACTAATAATATTGAAATTACAAAAAGTAAGGAAAATGTTTTTAAAATGTTGAATGAAAAAAAAAATTGGTGGACACACTCATATGACAAAGGCCTGCTGCTGCTGCTGCTAAGTCACCTCAGTCGTGTCCGACTCTGTACGACCCCATACACGGCAGCCCACCAGGCTCCCCCGTCCCTGGGATTCTCTAGGCAAGAACACTGGAGTGGGTTGCCATTTCCTTCTCCAATGTAGGAAAGTGGAAAGTGAAAGTGAAGTCACTCAGTTGTGTCCCACCCTCAGCGACCCCATGGACTGCAGCCTTCCAGGCTCCTCCATCCTTGGGATTTTCCAGGCAAGTGTACTGGAGTGGGGTGCCATTGCCTTCTCCGGACAAAGGCCTGCAATGGGGCTTTTCAGGTGTTTGCTGTTTTCTCTTTGTATTCTCTTCCTTCAAGAGCACATAATTCTTACAGGCTCTGACAATGAATGACCTCTGCAATTTGATCTAACTTTGACTTACACAATCTACAAACTCTAGACACAAGAGTACACTAGCTGTCATAAATTCCTATATCCTCCATCTCTACTTCACACTAGCCTGCCTAAATTCTAACATTTCTTCACTCCTCTGCCTTCTCCAGATACCCAACTCTCCTTTAGATTTTCTTTTTTCAGTATCATTTTGCTTCTTCAATGTATGATATTTGAGAATCATCCTTCTTTCCTCTTTACTGTCTCTTATTTCTTCTTTATTCATATCTAGCTTCAGCAGACTCTCCCTTGCCTGTATCTCTCTCATTTATTCCTTTCTTTCCAATCCCATAACTATTATTCTCTCACATTTTATGTTTGACAATATGTACCATGGCCAGTCTCTGGTGTCCCCTTGACTTTGGTTTCTCTCCCCTTCAATCCAGTCTTCATATTCATGCCTTGTGAATTTCCCTGTTCAATTTTTAAAGGGGTATAACTTCATTCCTAAGTCTCCTGCTAACCTATTTTACAATACTTCACTTCCACAAGGGCTGGCATCTGCCCCAGCCAGTGGCCTTGGCACTTTAAATGCCAAGGTCTTTCTCTCCAACTTTGCTCATAATTTTTTTTCTCTACCAAGGATCACTGAGTGCCCAAACTTGTTTAAGTCTTAACTTGCCCTCGAAGTGTAGTTCAAGTTCCATCCCTTCCTGAAGGCCTGCCTCTGTGATGGCTCACTCTGCAGGTCTGTGAACCTTAGCACTGTTAGCACTCTCTCACACTCAGCACAGCTACTTCTCATTGTTCTCTTTCATGAAAACGAACATTCTTTTATACCACAAGACTATGCCACTGGCTTCAAAGTAAAGACCAAATCTAGATGTCTCATTCCGCCTAGCACAGAATTGGAGTTCAGTGTTTATCCAATAAAGGGATAAACGAATTAACGAATGCCTGTTCTGGCACTAAGACTTGAGCTGTGGAGAAATCGCTAATCTAATGAACTTGGGGCAGGCGGTTGCCCCTTGGTGCATGTCCTAAATCAATCAAATGTGGATGTCAAAATTTAGTCTGAGAGTCTGTGGTCGACAGTTTCCTCTATGAAGAATTTCCCTTCTTGGTTTTCACAATCTGCAGAGGGTGGAGGGTGGAAAAGTTTCACTACATTAGACTATGTTGGACTGGGCAAATTTCTGCATTCTTAAGCTAGTGGTAGTTCCTGTTACTGACCCCATATTGCGCTGTCCCCAGCAAGAGACTACAGAGTTCCAACAGTGACCTAAATCAAATCCCTTATGATTATACAGTGGAAGTGACAAATAGATTCAAGGGATTAGATCTTATATAGACACACCTCCGGAAGAACTATGGACAGAGGTTTGTAACATTGTACAGGGGGTGGTGATCAAAATCATCCCCAAGAAAAAGAAAAGCAAAAAAGGCAAAATGGCTGTCTGAGGAGGCCTTACATATAGCTGAGAAAAGAAGAGAAGTGGAAGGCAAAGGTGAAAAGGAAAGATATATCCATGTGAATGCAAATTTCCAAAGAATAGCAAGAAGAGATAAGAAAGCCTTCCTAGCTGAGCAATGCAAAGAAATAGAGAGAAACAATAGAATGGGAAAGACTAGAGATCTCTTCAAGAAAATTAGAGATACCAAGGGAACATTTCATGCAAAGATAGGCACAATAAAGGACAGAAGTGGTGTGGACATAACAGAAGCAGAAGAGATTAAGAAGAAGTGGCAAGAATACAGATAAGAACTATACAAAAAAGATCTTCATCACCCAGACAACCACGATGGTGTGATCACTTACCTAGAGTCAGACATCCCGGAGTGGGAAGTTAAGTGGGCCTTTAGGAAGCATGACTACAAACAAAGCTAGTGGAGGAGATGGAATTTCAGCTGAGCTATTTCAAATCCTAGAATACGATGCTGTTAAAGTGCTGTATTCAATATGTCAGCAAATTTGGAAAAGTCAGCAGTGGCCACAGGACAAGAAAAGGTCAGTTTACATTCCAGTACCAAAGAAGGGCAACACCAAAGAATGTTCAAACTACTGCACGATTGCACTCATTTTACATGCTAGTAAGGTAATGCCAAAATCCTTCAAGCTAGGCTTCAACTGAGAACTTCGAGATGTACCAGCTGGATTTAGAAAAGTCAGAGGAACCAGAGATCAAATTGCCAACATTCACTGGATCATAGAAAAAGCAAAAGAATTCCAGAAAAATATCTATTTCTGCTTCTTTGACTATGCTAAAGCCTTTGACTGTGTGGATCACAACAAACTGTGGAAAATTCTTAAAAGAGATGGGGATACCAGACCATCTTACCTGCCTCCTGAGAAACTTGTATGCAGGTCAAGAAGCAACAGTTAGAACCATACATGGAACAAGGGACTGGTTCCAAATTGGGAAAAACAGTATGTCAAGAGTATGTATATTGTCACCCTGCTTATTTAACTTCTGTGCAGAGTCCATCACGTGAAATACTGGACTGGCTGAAGCACAAGCTGGAATCAAGATTTCCAGGAAAAATATCAACAACCTCAGATATGCAGATGACACCACCCTAACAGCAGAAAGTGAACAGGAAGTAAAGAGCCACTTGATGAAGGTGAAAAAAGAGAGTGAAAAAGCTGGCTTAAAACTCAACATTCTGAAAACTAAGATTATGGCATCTGGTCCCATCACTTCATGGCAAATAAGTGGGGAGACAATGGAAACAGTAACAGACTGTTTTCTTGGGCTCCAAAATCACCATGGACTGTGACTGCAGCCATGAAATTAAAAGACTCTTGATCCTTGGAAGAAAAGCTCTGACAAACCTAAACAGCGTATTAAAAAGCAGAGACATCACTTTGCTGGCAAAGTAACAGATAGGCAAAGGTACGTTTTTTCCAGTATTCATGCAAGGATGTGAGAGGTGGACCATAAGGAAGGCTGAGCACTGAAGAACTGATGCTTTGGAACTGTGCTGGAGAACACTCTTGAGAGTCCCTTGGACTCTAAAGAGATCAAATCAGTCAATCCTAAAGGAAATCAACCCTGAATATTCATTGGAAGGACTGATGCTGAAGTTGAAGCTCCAATACTTTGGCCACCAGATCCAAAGAGCCGTTCACTGGAAAAGACCCTGATGCTGGGAAAGACTGAGGGCAAGAGGAGAAGGGGAGAGATGGTTGGATGGCATCACCAATGGACCATCACTCAATGGACATGAGTTTGGGTGAATTCAGGGAGATGATGAAGGACAGGAAAGCCTGGCCTGCTGCAGTCCATGGGGTTGCAAAGAACTGGAAACGACTGAGCGGCTGAGCAACAACAGAATGAAACGACGTCCAGGTTTTTTTGCCCAATGCACACAGGCACCTTAATAAAGGTCCAGCATAAAAGTTGTTTTAGAGAGCAAAGGACAACAGTCACTTGTAGGGCCCTATAGCTCAGGGGTTAGAGCACTGGTCTTGTAAACCAGGGGTCGCGAGTTCAAATCTCGCTGGGGCCTATTGGGTAATCCTTTCACTCTTTTTAAAATCTACTTCACCAGCTACCCACCTCTCTCGCGTAACTTGAACTCCAGCGGAAATTCCGCTAATTATAATTTCCTGCCAGTTTCCAGATGTCCCAAGTAAACACCCGAGCAGAACACTTACTTTTATGTTCCAATAGTAGGGGGCAAGGGCTGCTTTGCCGCCCTGATTGTGGCAGTCTGTTACAAACCGCGGCAAGTGCTGCCAGGCTCCGAGGACGCCCTGGCTTTGCGGGACCACAGCAAGAGCCGTGGGGGCGGCTCGTGCCGCGGCGGGACACAAGGGCGGTGAGGGTCGAACCCTTACACCCGCTTTGAGCAGATCTGGAGTCGAGAACCAAGTCTTCTCCCCAGCGTCCGCTGTCCCGGTTAAGCGTTTGGGAGAATATAGGCTGTCCGACAAGGTTCCAAGTTTCAGTGGGTTTTCAAACACTTCAGTATCTCAGCGGGAAAATGAGGGTCGAGACTCGTGTCACTAAATTTATTATTGACTCAGAGAATCTGTGGCTACCTCTTTGAAAACCTTAAAATAGTTTCTCCAAGAGTCAATTCTCATAGTAACACTGGGCTTAGCCATGTATTGTACGTCACAGCCTCTCCCTCCGCTAGCCTGGGACGTGTAAGCGGAAGGGAGAAGCAGCTCGCTTGTGCAAACGCTCCCGGATTATGGAGACGAGCATGGGAAGTGAGGGAAAGGGAGGCCCAGGCCGGAGCTCTAAGGCCCGCCCTTCTTGGCTCGCAGGTGCGCTCTCAGAATTGTGTGTTACACCACCTCAGCCCTTAGTTTTCCAACGCCTGGGTGTCTGCTCCCACTTACACACACCGTCAGGCCAGGAGGCCCGGGGCAGCGCGTTAAGTGAAGACAACAGGCTAGCAGATCGCCACGGCTTGGGGCGGCCTCGAGATCCACAGGCTCTAGGCACGCCGGTGAGAAGCTCGCAGGTTAGGCCTGCTTGGAAGCCCCTCTCTGAAGCAGGAGAATCCAGCTCTAGAGGGGTTGTCCGTAAAACTGTGGATGAAGGACTTTCTCCTAGGATGGTCAGCTATGTAGTATCCACACACTGGCAACTAGTAGGCGATTGTGCCAGAACCTCTGTTTATCAATGTTCTCAATAGAAAATTCTAAGGAGTTCACACTCGTGCTTCCTTCGATAGCTCAGCTGGTAGAGCGGAGGACTGTAGTACTTTCAAGTATGGACATCCTTAGGTCGCTGGTTCGACTCCGGCTCGAAGGAAAAAATGAGTATTTTCGAGGTTGCAACCATTTGCTGAGCCTTGCTCTCCAATTTCTCACATCGTTTTAAGTGTTCTAGGGTATTTTTCTCCAAACCTTACCCCGTTACAAAGATGGTTTTGTTATCTTGAAAATGCCTGTTGGGTACGGTTTTCAGAAAAGGGGAAGTGAACACTAACTCTTCCAACCATCTGAAGAACTTGTGAGTTAGATGCTCTAACTGAATTTAGGTTGCCACGTAAGGTTCAAAAGTTGAAGATCCAACACCACTCGTTGGTACTGAATATATATTATATTATGCGGTCCTTAGAGCTCTAATTTGCGGGACAACCCCCTAAGACCGTCATTCACTCTACACGCACATATCCACTCAGTGAGGAGAGCCTTTTAATTTATTCAACGTTAACAGATTTTTAGTTCCAACAACAACAACCAAAAAAAATTTTTTTTTGAGCAGGAGCAGGAAGGAGGAATAGGCTTTGACGTAAATTGGGATGTGATTGGGAAAGAGAATTTCAAACTGTGGAAACAACTTAAGCAAAGGTGGGGAAATGGAACATTTGATTCTTACTCAAGGAAACTTCGGGAGTCTGATCTTTAAGAACATGCCCCAGACTGGTTCATCAAAACACTGGCTACCTGTATTTTGATGCCCGTCATTCCTGCCCCTAGGATTTTACACTCTCGCGAAGTAGAAGCAGCCGAACAGATACAAATCCTGGGCATCTGTCCTGGTGTTCAGGACCCTACAGTCTTGTAATCGACCCCAGCTCGGGCCCTCAGGCTGCAATTCGGTTCTCTCCAGGTTCCCTCCAGTCTGGAACTCAGAGAGACTCCTCAGGGAGGGTCTTGTTGGAGCTCAGACACGGGTACTGACGTCTTGAAAAGCTGCCTGTCCTCACCCCATCTGGCGTCTGGATGGGTCCAGGACGCGGATGGAGGAGGATAAGTGAGATCAGAGTCAGACATTATACTTCGTAATGAACAGCTAAGCAAAATCAAAGGTAAACGTCTACACAGAAAATAGAAGTTCAGAACCATCAGGCAGCCAATTGCTGACGGAGAAGTAAGATTCAGAGACAACCTCCGCTTCGTACTCTTACTGTGGCTCGTTGGTCTAGGGGTATGATTCTCGCTTTGGGTGCGAGAGGTCCCGGGTTCAAATCCCGGACGAGCCCAACTCCTTTTTCCCCCTCTCCACTCCACCTTTGCTAATTGATGAAAAAAGCTCTGTTCAGCGCAAGTTTTCCCGCGTTCCGAACTGCTTTACAAAAGATGTACACTGATCGAACATGTGGTAGCTGGAGCTGGTTCTGTGTGCGGGGTCAAACTGCCTGGCTTACTGAACTCTCGCCAGCAGACGCCTGGGAGAGGCAGCCTTTGCTCCCTGGAGCAGGGGGCAGGGTCCTGCAGTCTGCAGGCCCCCTCAGCGCGTGTCCTTTTGGCCAGTGAGCGTCGGGCTCGGACCTCCAAGCTCAACCTCAGCCCAGGCGGAAAACCACCAGTTCCGCCTAGAACGGGGGTTGCTCTGACGCCTGCTTTGGAGGCGGGTCCTGGCGGGAAGCGCCTCCTAGAAGTGGGGCGCCGTCCCAACTACAAAAAGCCTCGCACTCCGACCCTTCTCCACCTCTCTGCATCTTCTCCCGGCTCGACGTCGTCGTCACAGGGAAGAAGCAGCGGGTGAGAAAAACTTCTCTTTCCACCGTCTTGCCCATTTCTGCAGACTTGTTCCGAGGCCGAGGTAGGTTCACACTCCCGCTCCTTCATCTCCTCCTCTTCTCCTCCTTTTTTGGTAGCTTTATCCGGGAGTTTGGGCGAGGGAGTCCCTTTTTAGCAGAGACAGTAAGGAGTTCTGTGGGGAGGCGTTTGCGGACTGGAGGGGCTGAGGAATGGGAGGGAAGGTCAACGTTCCGTTCTTCTACAGTTGGGGTCCCACTTTCCTGTGCATAGTCTCTCCGTCGTGTCCAACTCTGCGACCCCACGGACTGTGACCCATCCCGCCCCTCTGACTGGGATTCTCCAGGCAAGAATGCTGGAGTGGGTTGCCATGCCCCTTTTCAGCCCACATTCCTACTCCGCTGCTTACTATCTGCAGCCGAGTAGAGCTGCCGGCATGAAATGCCTGTTGCCGAGAACATAGGCTTTAAGCGTGACCGCAGAATTGGTGAATGGAAGGGAAATCCGAGGAGGGCTACACTTCCTCGGGAAAACAGGATGACCGCCAGATTTACGAACCATAACTTGTGAAGTTTTTGCAACCATAGGTGACGTTTGGGAACTCGTGTTTTCCTTTTCTCCTCTGTCTTCTCCCCCTTAACCTACCTTCAGCCTGAGTTGTGAAATTCTTTGAGACGCTTCGCCAGCAACCTCTTATCTAAGCTTTCTTAGTGGAACCTTGGGATCCTCAACTTTCTTACTCTGTGACAGTACACCAAATGATAACGACACAGGCTTATTTAGGAGGGACAGTAAAAGCGATTTTCAACAGTATTTGGGGGCCTGGGAAATCTCAAGTGAGCTGTAGGGGAGCAGAATTTGCCACCCCAAAATGTCTCTTTGGCATATTATTTTAACTTGGTTGTTTTCTAAAAAATAGTAGACAAGGAGAAAATCCTGAAAACCTAGTAGGAGTTACCTTTTTGTAACAAGAAACATTTACATTTATAAGGGAACCTCCATTTGTAAGAATGTCTCCCTTGCTGTACCCAGAAGAAGATGATGACCAAATCTCTACAAACTCTTGCCAACTGGAGAAGGCAAAGCCTTAAGTTGCGTAACAACCCTACTTTTGTTTATCGTGCTTTTCCTGGTAACTTTCCATAAATGACACTCCCCACCCTCAACATCCTCTTTTGAGCCAAATTAGTTTGGCTTGGGAAAATCATTCTAGAAAAAGAGAAATGGCTCTGGCTATTGCTAAAAGAGCAGATGTGAGTGTATAAGCAGTCAAAGCTAAGAGGTTTACCCAGTCACTGTTAGAAGCATTTGCCAGCGTGATTTAAAGTAGGTGGCTGAGAAAGTGGACCACAGCAGGCTGGTGAAATCCCTCTTTAGTTTTTATTGAATCTTTATTTGAGCAAACAGTCTCTGTCAGCTATTCTCAGAAAACATTGAAACACCTGGGAAAGAGCTGCTGCTGCTACTGAGTCACTTCAGTGGTGTCCGACTCTGTGCGACCTCACAGACGGCCGCCCACCAGGCTTCCCCGTCCCTGGGATTCTCCAGGCAAGAACACTGGAGTGGGTTGCCATTTCCTTCTTCAACTGGGAAAGAGCAAATGGGTACAAACCCAGAGTCTGTTGAAAACTGAATGTTTAATGTTTGTTTTTATTTGGAAATACGGGTAGGCCAGTAGGACTTTGTCCCCTTTCTCCCTCAGTCAATAGTGTTTTCTACTTCCTGGAGGTAGAAAAGTGATCCTTATTTCCATGTGGGCTTCATCCTCCTTTGACCATTGACTTCTGTTACTAAATAAGTTTCACACTTATAGACCTAACTTTGTTTTGTTATGAAGGAATTTATAGATTAATCTCTTCCCTCCATCACCTACTTTTATAGTTACCCTTGGGGACAGAACTAAGCATATGTACTCCGTATAAAGGGAAAAGTACACTAGCACCAAGTCCATAGAAGGAGAAGCCCTGCTTCCTGTCTTTGTGCGGGGAAACGATTGGTTTGAAGGAGAGACTGAGAAACATTTCAAAATAAAGGGGATGGCTTTAAGTTCAAGCTGTCAGAACATTTTTTAAATATATGAGCATTTTTTTCAATTGGCAATGCAATTGCTTCCCATCTATTGAAGGTAAGGTAAGTGAAGTCACTTAGTCGTGTCCAACTCTTTGCGACCCCACGAACTGTAGCCTACCAGGCACCCCCATCCATGGGATTTTCCAGGCAAGAGTACTGGAGTGGATTGCCATTTCCTTCTCCAGGGGAATCTTGCCAACACAGGGATCGAACCGGGTCTCACACATTGCAGGCAGATGCTTTGCGGTTTGAGCCACCATGGCACTTCCCATATTTGTTGAAGTTACTGACAAAAAGATATAGCATTCATTAATCATAGATTATGGGTAGTCCTTCGGTAGTCAACAGGAATTAGTTCCAGGACTTGCCAAGATTGCGACCCCACGAACTGTAGCCTACCAGGCACCCCCATCCATGGGATTTTCCAGGCAAGAGTACTGGAGTGGATTGCCATTTCCTTCTCCAGGGGAATCTTGCCAACACAGGGATCGAACCGGGTCTCACACATTGCAGGCAGATGCTTTGCGGTTTGAGCCACCATGGCACTTCCCATATTTGTTGAAGTTACTGACAAAAAGATATAGCATTCATTAATCATAGATTATGGGTAGTCCTTCGGTAGTCAACAGGAATTAGTTCCAGGACTTGCCAAGGAACCTAAATCCAAAGCTCAAGCCCCTTATATAAAATGACATAGTATTTGTACTAATATATAATCTGCACACATCCTCCCTATAATTTAAATGATCTCTAGATTACTTATAATACTTAATACAATGTAAATACTATGTAAACAGTTGCTGGGACACAGTGAATTTAAAATTTTGCTTTTTAGAATTTTGCTCTCTAGAATTTTTTTTTAAATATTTTTGGTCCTTAGTTGGTTGAGTCTGAGGATAGGGAACCTGTGGATATGGAAAGTTAACTGCAGCTTCTCACTGTAGGTATTTTGAGTAAGCATTTCAGTTCAGTTGCTCAGTTGTGTCCGACTCTTTGAGACCCCATGGACTGCAGCACACCAGGCTTCCATGTCCATCACCAATTCCTGGAGCTTACTCAAACTCATATCCATCATGTCGGTGCTGCCATCCAACCATCTCATCCTCTGTCATCCCCTTCTCCTCCTGCCTTCAATCTTTCTTAGAT
>SJXQ01001243.1:0-28077 GCA_006408695.1 Aepyceros melampus
TTGAATCATAATTTTGCTGTCTATTAATTGCTGAATATGTTTTAAATAGCAACGTCTTCTTGACTGCAGAAATATCAAATTAAAATAATTTATTATCAAAGTTCCTAGTAATTGAAACAAATACATATATACTTACCTTTTAGTCAGTTGTTAGTTTCATTTGGAACCAAAAGAACTGTCTACTGTGTGAATGTGTTTCAGTGTATGTGGTTGTACAGGCTGAGTTCTATAAAACTTAAAGTCAAAGAATCAATGGAAAGAGATAATGAGGAAGAAATAAGATGGTGGCAGAGACAGTAGTAGGGCTAACAGTGGCCCAGAATGTGAGTCCCGCTAAAACTCAATTCCTCTGCTAAGTTTATGATTTACCTTTCTATCCAAAATCATATTCCCTTTCTTGTCCAACACCTATTCCCCTCAAGAGCGGGGTGTATCAGAGAAAACGGGAGATTGGAACCAAACAGGACTCTGTTGGGTCCTCCTAGGTACAAAACATTATCCTAAAATATGAAGTTAAATTAATTGTTCTGTAAATAAAGCACAAAGCACTCATTTGCTATATGAATATCAACAATTTCTTTCATTTTTTGAAATTTTCTATATGTAATCAAAGGTGACTTAAGGGAATAATGATCTAACCTCTGAATTTCTTTAAATGGATCTTCTAACTACCATTTCCTTTAAGAAAAAACAAATACAGAGGAGTGATATGCACATATAAAAAAAGGACTCTGTTGGGTCCTCCTAGGTACAAAACATTATCCTAAAATATGAAGTTAAATTAATTGTTCTGTAAATAAAGCACAAAGCACTCATTTGCTATATGAATATCAACAATTTCTTTCATTTTTTGAAATTTTCTATATGTAATCAAAGGTGACTTAAGGGAATAATGATCTAACCTCTGAATTTCTTTAAATGGATCTTCTAACTACCATTTCCTTTAAGAAAAAACAAATACAGAGGAGTGATATGCACATATAAAAATTCTGACCTGAAAGTACAAGCCCTGGAGCAATCCCTCAGAAAAAGCAAGGTCGAGAAGAACAAAATCTGAAGTCCTGACAAAATCAAACTTTCTATTCTTATGCACAAGATCAAAATTTAATGCCATCCATGGTTGTATCCATGGACATCATTTCTATGCCTCACCTTGTGTGTGTACTCAGTTGCTCAGTCTTGTCTGACTCCTTGTGACCCTCTGGACTGTAGCCCAGCAGGCTCCTCTGTCCATGGGATTTTCCAGGCAAAAATACTGGAGTGGGTTGTTTTTTCCATTTCCATGGGATCTTCCCAGCCCAGGGGTCGAACGCATGTCACTTCGTCTCCTGCACTGGCCATCAGATTCTTTGCCACTGCACCACCTGGAAAGCCCGTACTCCTCACTTTATTCTGCCTTTGGCATGCTCTCTCTCATTCTCTCCTCACCTGGAAGCCTTTCAGTTTGAGAACACACACCTCTCCTACTCTTTGGCAAATCACACCACATACGTAAAAGAAAGTGTTGCTTTGAGATTCCCCCCAAAATTCTTATTCTCACCTAATATCAGAGGATATAAGTGTTTGCATTTGCAAAAGTGTAAAGGCTCGGGGTGGGTTATGAATACTAATCAGTGAAGCTGAATTAAATTCTGTTCCAAAAATGCCTTAATGGAGAAGGGCATGCCAGCAGGCTTCTTTATGTTGTCAAATTCAAATTCATGTGCTCAGCTCACAGTGAGGCCAAACAAAACAAAACAAGAGTTTGGAGCCGTAAAAGTTTTAATGCAAGGATCAAGTAAGAAGAATAGGTGGCTGGCTTGTACTTAAAAGACCTCAACTCCTCTGTGGCATTCAGGTAAGGGTTCTCAAAGACAATGTTAGGGAAGAAGATCACATGTTGTGTGATAAGCTCACAGACCTTCTTCTGATTGATTGGTGGTGGGGTAACAGGGTCCTGTGTCCAGAATCTCGATCTTTTGGTTCCAACCAGTTTGAGGTCTATCTAGTGCCTGTGGTCAGCATGTAGTCACTATCTAAAAGTATGCATCGTGTAATTAAATACACCCTTTCAGGAAGAATTAGGAGCCCTATGATTACTGTCCTAATATTTAACTGCTTGATTCTAGCTCTTTGGAACTCAAGAAGACCTGGGAGCCTGAAGCCTTTTTCCTACAAAGAAACAGGGGACACAGGAAGGCTTTTTATACCTGAAAGGGTCCTAAAGGGCTCTCCTGGGTTTTAAACCTACCTTCATGTCCCCTTTCCTTTGATACACCTCAGTCTTGAGGCGGTAGGTGTTGAGAATAACATTTTGTATAGAGAAGTTAATTATAAATTCAGCAGAAGAACTGAGTTTCACTTTCCCAATAGTCTATAAATTAAGCACCTCTGTCTAACACGTCATTTTCTCTCTGCAGCAACAATCTAATAGTATATTGAAAAATGAATTGTCTCTTTGTTCAAAAGGATTTGGCCCTGTCTTCTAAGCATAATAATATTGCATCATCGTACTGAGGACCATAAGTCTCTTTTCTACTCTGCCTGTGGTCACTGTCATTAAAAAAAGAAAAAAAAATCCAATAATCGCTGTCTTTTTAGTTTCCTGAGGCAAGAGTGGAGGCTCAGATTTCAGGTTTTCCTTTAAGATGGAGCCTTGTAGGAGATGCTATTTCTTTCCTCTGCAACAGTCTTGCTTCTGGCACAATGGCAGAAAGAGGCAAAAATCATTTGTATTCTTTTTGAAATTACTCATTCTAATTTCTATGATCAATGTGTACAAAGACCTAGTGTAAGTCTTCTCTCATCTAAACAAGCCTGAAGAAAAGCTAGTTTCTAATTTTATATTTTCTCTGAAATAGATATTAAAATAAAAACACAGCATTAAACATATTACTGGTTTTGAAATAATCTAAAATTTATCATAAAGGAAACAAATTAGCACCCTTTTAAAATTATGATTTATTTTCCTTCAACTTAGCATTGATCAGTGTTATTCTTTCTTATTTTTTTTATTTGTTGTCCATTCCTCATACTTAACATGTTTCAAGCTAAGCATATCTGAAATATAATGGATCTATGTGGCAACATATTAGAATTTTCAAAGCTAAAACTATCAATATAAATGTAGATATTTACTATCATATTCATAAAATTATACATGTAAATGTTACTTTTCACTGCCTTACATAGAATGATATTCAGATACAATTATAGGAAGTAATATAATTCACATATTAATAACAATGAAACTCAAAATCTAGAGAATCTTTCTCAAGGGGGACGCTATTTCCCACAAAGATGAATTTTGGAAATACATGCATTTTCAGTTGTCTTAATGATTGTAGAAATATTATGTATGTGCATGAGTGCATACTCAGTAGTGTCTGACTCTTTGTGACCTTATAGACTGTACCCAGTCAGGTTACTCTATACATGGGGTTCTATGCAAGGGCTATTGATGCTACATGTTAAAAAATATATAGCTTGGTGTAATACAATAAAGAAATCAGACCTGCTTGTAATAGTAAAATCAGATCATCTGATTGTATTTTATACCAAAAGATAACACATTTTGCATTGTTTTAGTTTACACGGACATTTTCCCCCAAAGAATACAATAATACTTAAACTCAGACAAGGTTGACTTTCTGTGTTATTTTGAGCAAAGTTATTTATTTCTTCAGAAAATATTATGAACCACAGCAACATTCTTTTTGAAGTATTTGGTCAGTGATACACACAGCTGCATTAACTGGCATTTGTAGCTTTAGCATTTGAAGATTATACACAAACATACTTAGCCCTTATGGAAAATGTCAAATATAAAGAAAGTGTCATCTGTTGCATATTTTCTTATTCCTAGTAAGCACAATTGGAATTCTGTGACTACTTCATAATGTACACTTATTTATATAAATACATTTTACTAGATAAAGCTCAACATTCAAAAAGTTAAGATCATGGCATCTGGTCCCATTACTTCATGGGAAATAGATGAGGAAACAGTGGGAACAGTGTCAGACTTTATTTGTGGGGGCTCCAAAATCACTGCAGATGGTGACTGCAGCCATGAAATTAGAAAGACACTTACTCCTTGGAAGAAAAGTTATGACCAACCTAGATAGCATATTGAAAAGCATGAGACATTACTTTGCCAACAAAGGTCCGTCTAGTCAAGGCTATGGTTTTCCAGTGGTCATGTTTGGATGTGAGAGTTGGACTGTGAAGAAAGCTGAGCACCGAAGAATTGATGCTTTTGAACTGTGGTGTTGGAGAAGACTCTTGAGAGTCCCTTGGACTGCAAGGAGATCCAACCAGTCCATCCTAAAGGAGATCAGTCCTGGGTGTCCTTTGGAAGGACTGATGTTGAAGTTGAAACTGCAATACTTTGGCCCCCTGATGCGAGAAAGACACTTACTCCTTGGAAGAAAAGTTATGACCAACCTAGATAGCATATTGAAAAGCATGAGACATTACTTTGCCAACAAAGGTCCGTCTAGTCAAGGCTATGGTTTTCCAGTGGTCATGTTTGGATGTGAGAGTTGGACTGTGAAGAAAGCTGAGCACCGAAGAATTGATGCTTTTGAACTGTGGTGTTGGAGAAGACTCTTGAGAGTCCCTTGGACTGCAAGGAGATCCAACCAGTCCATCCTAAAGGAGATCAGTCCTGGGTGTCCTTTGGAAGGACTGATGTTGAAGTTGAAACTGCAATACTTTGGCCCCCTGATGCGAAGATTTGACTCCTTGGAAAAGACTCAGATGCTGGGAGGGATTTGGGGCAGGAGGAGAAGAGGACAACAGAGGATGAGATGACTGAATGGCATCACCGACTTGATGTACATGAGTTTGGGTAGGCTCCAGGGGTTGGTGATGGACAGGGATGCTTGGCGTGCTGCGATTCATGGGGTCGCAGGGAGTCAGACACAACCGAGCGACTGAACTGAACTGAACTGAACTGAGATAGTACTCAAGAGAAGGGACTTTTCTTCTCTCTTACCTGTACTCTCCTTTCCTGACACTCTGCCCTTTCTCTCTGGCAAATCTCATGAAAATCTTCCTCATTCAATCCAAAAATCTGAGACCGGTTCTTGGTCACAGACACTGGATACTAGCATTATACTTCTGCTAAATTCAGTTGCCTTTTCAGAGCGTAAGTTGTGTGTCAGGAGTTTCCATACTTAATGCTCTCTCTCCATTATGGGCAAGGAGAAAGCAGTATCTTCTCCTATATACATAAAGCCTAATTTCCAATATTTATCCTTATTAAGTACCTGAAAACCCAATGTTTAATCAAAAACATATATTTAAAATGTAAAATACTTAATCTTAAAATTTTATACTTTATAAAATTCCTAAAACATCTATAGTATTCAAAAAATTTAGATCATGTAGGATATTAGAATTCAAACTAAAATTGAATTTTATTGTCTACTGCCACTGGCTACTGCTTTTACTGGCTACTGCTTTCAACAATTGATTGTTTTTACTATTAAAATTAAGCCAAGAATGCTATTGTGGAATTGTGAGGATATAAAGCAAAGTTTACTCTAACATATTTTATTATTAGTGTATTAAATAATTATCAAATATGCCTTACTAAACACAGCATCATTACTTTTATGAGGTGACATATAAACAATATATTTTCTGTGTTTATAAATATCTTTAAGTTTGATCATTAAATTTGTATTTTAAAATGGAATGGGATTCTGTCTACCATAGTGAAGACAACTTTTCAAATGGGGTTTAATATGTTCCAATATTAGATTTTCTAATTTATATATTTTATGTTTTTATATACAGTTTTAAATACTGTTTAATATATTTAACTTTCTTATTTTATATATTTTATTGAAGTATATTTGACTTTAAATGTTTCAGGTGCACAGAAAGGTGATTCAGTTATACAAATACCCATATATTATTTTTAAAATTATTTTCCATTATAGATTATTAGAAGATATTGACTATAGGTCTCTGTGCTCTACAATAAACCTTTGTTGCTTGTTGCATATCTATTTGATAATTAGAAATCTAGCATTCTATTCAAACAAAGTCAAACAAGTGGAATCAAATGATACAATTTCTTTACTTAGGCAAAAATTCATAAGTTTTCTAAAATATATATAATATATATTTATATATATATGTTACAAAAGCTTTTCCATTACACTTGATAAAGGCTTGAGAAAGAACATTAAACAAAAGGAGAAGGAGAAATTGGAAGACATAAACTAATTAAAATGGGAGCATATTTCACTGTTATATTTTCTAATTCATTTGTACTTTCTACTATTTTTCTCCTTCACCTGTGGCCATTAATTGATTAATAAACAAAGCTAGTTGAGGTGATGGAATTCCAGTTGAGCTATTTTAAATACTGGAAGATGATGCTGTGAAAGTGCTACACTCAATATGCCAGCAAATTTGGAACACTCAGCAATGGCCACAGGACTGGAAAAGGTCAGTTTTTCATTCCAATCCCAAAGAAAGGCAAAGCTAAAGAAAGCTCAACCTACTGCACAATTGCACTCATGTCACATGCTAGTAAAGTAATACTCAAAATTCTCCAAACCAGGCTTCAGCAATACATGAACCGTGAACTTCCAGATGTTCAAGCTGGTTTTAGAAAAGGCAGAGGAACCAGAGATCAAATTGCCAACATCCGCTGGATCATGGAAAAAGCAAGAGAGTTCCAAAAAACCATCTATTTCTATATTATTGACTATGCCAAAGCCTTTGACTGTGTGGTTCACAAGAAACTGTGGAAAATTTTGAAAGAGATGGAAATACCAGACCACCTGACCTGCCTCTTGAGAAACCTATATGCAGGTCGGGAAGCAACAGTTAGAACTGGACATGAAACAATATACTTACACATATATATATGGAATTTAGAATGATGGTAATGATAAACCTGTACGCAAGACAGCAAAAGAGACACAGATGTATAGAACGGCCTGTTGACTCTGTGGGAGAGGGAGAGGGTGGGATGGGTTGGCAGAGTGGCAGTGTAACATGTGTGATATCATAAGTGAAACGAATCGCCAGTCCAGGTTTGATGCAGGATGCTTGGGACTGATGCACGGGGATAATCCAGAGAGAAGGTGTGGGGCGGGAGCGGGGAGGTGGGGGTCAGGATTGGGAGTTCATGTATACTCGTGGCTGATTCATGACAATGTATAGCAAAATGAATACAGTATTGTAAAGCAAAACAAACTAAAAAATAAAAATTAATTTAAAAAAAAAGAAACAATAGACTTGTTCCAAATAGGAAAAGGAGTACATCAAGGCTGTATATTGTCACCCTGCTTATTTAACTTCTATTCAGGGTACATCATGAGAAATTTTGGGCTGGAGGAAGCACAACCTGGAATCAAGTTTGCCAGGAGAAATATCAATCACCTCAGATGTGCAGATGACACCACTGTTATGGCACAAAGTGAAGAGGAACTAAAAAGCCTCTTGATGAAAGTGAAAGAGAGTGAAAATGTTGGCTTAAAGCTCAACATTCAGAAAATGAAGATCATGGCATCTGGTCCCATCACATCATGGCAAATAGTTGGGGAAACAGTAGAAACAATATCAGACTTTATTTTGGGGGGCACTGCAGATAGTGATTGCAGCCATGAAATTAAAAGATGCTTACTCCTTGGAAGAGAAGTTATGACCAACCTAGATAGCATATTCAAAAGCAGAGACGTTACTTTGCCAACAAAGGTCCGTCTGGTCAAGGCTATGGTTTTCCAGTGGTCATGTATGGATGTGAGAGCTGGACTGTGAAGAAAGCTGAGCACCAAAGAATTGATGCTTTTGAACTGTGGTGTTGGAGAAGACTCTTGAGAGTCCCTTGGACTGCAAGGAAATCCAACCAGTCCATTCTGAAGAAGATCAGTCCTGAGTGTTCTTTGGAAGGACTGATGCTGAAGCTGAAACTCCAATACTTTGGCCACCTGATGTGAAGAGTTGACTCATTGGAGAAGACTCTGATGCTGGGAGGGATGGGGGCAGGAGGAGAAGGGGACGACAGAGGATGAGATGGCTGGATGGCATCACCAACTCGATGAACATGAGTTTGGGTGAACTCCAGGGGTTGGCGATGGTCAGAGAGGCCTGGCGTGCTGCAGTGCATGGCTTTGCAACAGGTCGTACATGACTTAGTGACTGAACTGAACTGAATCTTAAGTGAACTATATTTTTCCAAGAAGTATCAAACATTGTTATTTTCAAAGTTTCCCCTGATGTTTTTCATATGTATATACTTGGATTTTGCAGTTTTTTAGAATGGATTTTAATAAAGAAACAGAATGTAGTGATACATATGAGGCTATGTTAACATTAAACTATATCTGGTTTTTGGTTTTATAATTTTTAATACCCTTTTTTGAAGATTACTTTTCCTGTTAAATAATCAATCACTCAATAAATGCATTGAATAAATTATTTAATTCAGATTTTTACCAAAATGAAAAGGTTTAAATAATTAAGAAATAAAAGCATTATTTTGAATTTGCAACGATGGAGTTTTTTCAAATGGGTATAATACTTTAGCACTGAGTTTCGCAAAATATGCAGTATGTTATATATGAGTATGTCATCAAACATTTTTATAATTTTTAATGGCTATGTGGCTTCAAAAGGAGAAGGCAATGACACCCCACTCCAGTACTCTTGCGTGGAGAATCCCATGGACGGAGGAACCTGGTAGGCTGCAGTCCATGGGGTGGCTGAGGGTGGACGTTACTGAGCGACTTCATTTTCACTTTCCTACATTGGAGAAGGAAATGGCAACCCACTCCAGTGTTCTTGCCTGGAGAATCCCAGGGACAGGGGAGCCTGGTGGGCTGCCGTCTATGGGGTCGCACAGAGTCACACACAACTGAAGCGACTTAGCGGCAGCAGCATGTAGCTTAAAAAGGTTTTATATTAATGGTTCAAAAAAAAACTTTTTTAAAGAATAATATGTGACAGGTAAATAATTTCAAGAAGTTTAAATTTCAGTGTTAATTTTTTTTTCACTGGACCACAGCTGTGGGCTTCCCTCATAACTCAGTTGGTAAAGAACCCACCTGCAATTCAGCAGACCCTGGTTCAACTCCAGGGTCAGGAAGATCCGCTGGAGAAGGGATAGGCTACCCAATCCAGTATTCTTTGGCTTTCCTTGTTGGCTCAGCTGGTAAAGAATCCACCTGCAATGCGGGAGTTCAATCCCTGGGTTGGGAAGATTCCTGGAGAAGGGAAAGGCTACCCACGCAGTATTCTGGCCTGGAGAATTCCATGGACTGTATAGTGCATGAGGTTGCAAAGAGTCGGACACGACTGAGCAACTTTCACTTTCACAGCTATACATTCTTTTCCATATTGAGTTGTCTTCATACTACAGGGCAGAGTTGAGTTAATGAAATAGAGATGGTATGGTCAGTATAACATGTTTATTATCCAGAACATGACAGAAAAAAATGTTTGTTCCATGAACTAAATAAATGAATTAATATCTCAATTATGAAAATAAATCGGTCAATCAAAAAAAGATATTTTTCTGAAGTAGACGTGCAGATGGCCACTGAGGAATGAAAAGACACTTAACGTCATTTTTTTAATAATTTAAGTTTAATTTGTAACATTTATGTAATGTTTTATATCCTCTGACATTCAAGCTTTGTTTTATATTTCCCGTAGCATTATTCAGATTTTTTTTTCTTCATTAATCATTTCTGAAATTCAAATAAAAACCACAATGAGCCAGTTAGGCTGCCCATTTTCAAAAAGACAATAGATAACAAATGTTCATCAAAAAATAATTACTAGGCACTGTCAGTGGGATTGTACCTTGGTATAGCTACTATGGAAAATAGTATGGCAGTTCCTCAAGATTAATTTCTTTAGAGAAATGTCTATTCAATTTCTTTGTTCATTTTTTAATTGAGTGCTTAGCTTGTTGCTATTGAGTTTTATGAGTTCTTTATATGTCTTTAAAAGTAACCCCTTACTGAATATATGCTTGACAATGTTTTCTCTCATTCCATAGGTTGCTTTTTAATATATTGGTGGTTTCTTTGCTATGGGGAAGATTTTTAGCTTGATGCAGTCCCACTTGCTGCTGCTTGCTTTTGTTGCCTTTACATTTGGTGTCAAATATGAACAAATAATTGCCAAGGCCAATGTCAAGTACACACTACAATTTATTCTAGTTTTATGGTTTCAGGTCTTGCATTCATGTTTGCAATCCATTTAAAGTTGATTTTTGTGTATGTTACAAGACATAGGTTCAGTTCATTCTTCTTCATGTGGAAAACCAGTTATGTCTACACAGTTTATTGACAGTCTATTCATTTCCCATTGTATATTCTTCACTTTTTTGTCATAAAGTAATTGACCATATGTGTATGGGTTTACTTCTAGGACTCTTCTATTCTGTTGACATGTGTCTATTTTATGTCAGTACTATACTATTTTGACTAATAAAGCTCTGTAATATAGTTTGAAATCAGGAAGTGAAATGCCTCTAGCTTTGCTCACCTTTCTCAAGATCACTTTGGCCTTGGGTTTTTTGTGGTTCCACATAAATTTTAGGATCTTTTTATTTCTTCTATTTCCATGAAAAAATGCAATTAGATTGTTTTAAAACAGGGATTTTGTTGTATCTGTAGATTGCTGTGGGAAGTACAGAATTTTAACAATATTAATATTTCTAATTCATGAGGACAGAATATAATTTCATTTGTCTGTGCTTCATTCAATTTATTTCATCAATATTTTATTGTTTCCAGAGTAAAGGTCTTTAATCACAGTTCATTATTTTTCAGCATTTAACTGTTTTTACTATTATTGTAAAGGGACTATTTACTTAATTTCTCTTTCTGATAGCTCATTGTTTTAATGAAGGGCAACAAATTTTTGTGTAATGATTTTGCCTCCTACAACATCACCGAATGTTTTATTATCTTTTATAGTTTTGATGGAATATTTTATAGTTTTATATATATATAATATCATATTACATTACATTACATAATATCATATTGTCAGCAAACAGAGATACTCTTACTTCTTTCTGTTTTGTTTTTCTTGCCTAGCTGCTCTGGCTAGGGGAAGAGAATGGGCCTCTCTGTCTTGTTCCTGATCTTAAAGAAAAATCTTCCAAATTTTTACCATGAGTTGGACATTAGCCATGGATTTGTCCTATTTATCAGCTTTACTATGTTGAGGCACATTTCATCTATATTTAATTTTTGTAAGTTTTTACTATGAAAGGATGTTAATTTTGTCAACTGCTTTTTTGCACCTTTGAGAAGACATATGATTTTTATCTTTTTATGTTTCATTCTATTACTATGGTATATCACATTTTGTACTTGCTCACGTCAACAAGCCATGCTTGCATCACAGGAATAAATTCCACTTGATCACGATTTATGATTCTTTAAATGTACTAATGATTTTCATTTGCAAATATTTTGTTGGGGATCTTTTCATCTATGTTCATTAGGGATACTATCCTGTAATTTTCTTTTCTTGCAGTGTCCTTACTGGGTTTTTGTATCGAGATAATCAGACTTTGTAAAATGAGCTTGGACATGTTACCTCTTCTTCAGTTTTTTGGAATACTTAGAGAAAAGTTGACATTAATCCTTCTATGTTTTGGTAGAATAACCAGTGATGTCATATGATACTAGCTCTTCTTCTTTGGAGGTTTTGATTACTGACTCAATCTCCTTACTAGTAACTGACCTCTTCAAATTTTTATTTCTTCATGATCCAATCTCAGCAGGTTATGTGTTTCTAGGGATTTACCATTTATTATAGATTTTTTAATTTGTTGGCATAAAATTGTTCACAGTAGTTTCTCACAGTCCTAAGCATTCTTGTGTTATCTGCTATGATGCCTCTTGTTTATTTTGATTTATTTTCCTGAGTTTTCTTCCTTCTTTTAAATCTTAGATAAAGATTAATTAAAAACCAAACCTTTAGGCAGCAGCTGTCAAAGAATGCAATCAAATCACTTTCAGGAGAAAATTGGGAGGTTGATTTTTGTTTGTTTGTTTAGTTTGTTTTGTTTTTCCTGCAATTTTTGCATTAAGCAGAGAGAAAGAGGGGGCACATTTTGGAAGTGCTCTCAACATTAACAGATGCTTCTTTTTTTTAAATTAATGTTTATTTTTTAGTTTGTATTGCTTTACAATACTTTGTTCATTTTGCTATACATTGACATGAATCAGCCACGAGTGTACATGAACTCCCAATCCCGACCCCCAACTCCCCCGTCCCGCCCCACACCATCTCTCTGGATTATCCCCGTGCATCAGTCCCAAGCATCCGCATCGAACCTAGACTGGCGATTCGTTTCACTTATAATATCATACATGTTACACTGCCACTCTCCCAAATCATCCCACCCTCTCCCTCTCCCACAGAGTCCAAAAGGCTGTTTTATATATCTGTGTCTCTTTTGCTGTCTTGCATACAGGTTTATCACAGAATCGAAAGAGACACGTGTACCCCAATGTTCATCGCAGCACTGTTTGTAATAGCCAGGACATGGAAGCAACCAAGATGTCCATCAGCAGATGAATGGATAAGAAAGCTGTGGTACATATACACAATGGAGTATTACAGATGCTTCTTTGTTACAGTGTTGCCCAGGTGGTTCAGCGGGTAAAGGGTCTGCCTGCAATGCAGGAGGTGCAGGAGACAGGTTCAATCTCTGGGTCAGGAAGACATCCTGGAGGAGGGCCATGGCAACAGACTCAAGTATTCCTGCCTGGAGAATCCCCAGGACAGAGGAGCCTGGAGGGCTCCATCGGGTCGCAAAGAGTCGGACAGGACTGAAGTGACTGAGCACACAGAGCATATATCTGTGGGACTCATGAACACCAGCCCTGTTGGCTCTTAGAGCTAGCTAATTTGGAAACATTTAAGAGGGCAGCTGAAAGAGCTGGGCTTCTATACATGTGGCCCAAACCCTTCACTCTTTGGGGAAAACCTGAAGGTTGGAAGTTCTTTCCCAACTCTAAGGTAATATGTTGGGGATGGGGTTTAACACGAGAGTGTGTCTCAGTCTTTCCTCCCCAATTCAATGTGGGTACTTTTTCAATAATCCAGTGTGAAGGAGTCACACACCTGGTTTCTGGATTTCTCTGAGTGAAACGATCCATCCTGTGTCCATGGAAAATAAATTCAAAAGCCTCCTGTGTTACCATCTTGATTACATCCTGGCTTCCACTTTGGGTTTTCTGTTTCTTTCAATGCCACAATAGATTATTCAGTAAGCCCTAAAATTTCAACTTCTACATAATTTTGTAAATGATTATTACATCACCATCTTTTCTGTTTATGCATTATTCTATTCCTCATCATGCATAACTGCTTTACTCTATACCCCATCAGTTTCTTTCTTCACATTCTCACCATTGTAGCTTTTAACCTTAAATTATTTAAGCTCTGCTTAAAATTACTCAGCAGTTTTTCAAAATTGTAAGGGTACTATGTACTAATAATTTCATTTGTAGATTGTATTATGGCTAGTATTTTAGTCTTACTGTCAATAGTGTGTCAATATTTACCTTTTCTTCCAATACCCATTGACTTGATAAGGATTATAATAGGTATTGTATCCAAAATGCTGTTCATGTGTTATTTGTGAAAATATTGCCAGGTAATATTTTAATTTTAGCAATATAAAAACATTGGCCATACATTTAGTGTCTTATCCAGGATGTGGTTTCAAGTGAATTTTTATGTGATTCTGGTGCAGAAAAATGCACGTTTTTTTTAATCATGAAATGATACTAAATGTTTTTCAATGATTATCAATTTCAGCCTATTATGCAATTTGCATTTCCACAAACTGTATGTCCTTTTTCTTTATAGATCTCAGAACGTGCAGACTTTCATATTATTACTTCTGAAATTATAGATAAATTAATCTAAATTGCCTTCTAAATTTATACAGGCTTTTGCATAATAATTTATCCAAGTGATTGTTTATTAAATGTTCATTTATTTAGCTGAAAGACATATGCCTTTATTTAAGGTTAGATTCTATAAGGACATTTTGTTTGAATAGCTTTAATAAATTTCAACTAAATAAGGACATGAAGACATCATTTGTTAAAGTTGAACAGAATTGTGCTTGATTCATCCATTATAGGTGTTTTTGGCTAACTCATTAATATTATGAAGAGTGATTCAGTATGTGGCTGGTCTATAGTGTTAATAAAAGTTCTCTGCATTATTTATTAGTATTATTAGGAAATAACAGAGATCAAACTGCCAACATCCGCTGGATCATTGAAAAAGCAAGAGAGTTCCAGAAAAACATCTATTTCTGCTTTATTGACTATGCCAAAGCCTTTGACTGTGGGATCACAAGAAACTGTGGAAAATTCTGAAAGAGATGGGAATACCAGACCACCTGACCTGCCTCTTGAAAAATCTATATGCAGGTCAGGAAGCAACTGTTAGAACTGGACATGGAACAAAAAACTGGTCCCAAATAGGAAAAGGAGTACATCAAGGCTGTATATTGTCACCCTGCTTATTTAACTTCTATGCAGAGTACATCATGAGAAATGCTGGGCTGGAAGAAGCACAAGCTGGAATCAAGATTGCCGGGAAAATATCAATAACCTCACATGTGTAGATGACACCACCCTTATGGCAGAAAGTGAAGAGGAACTAAAAAGCCTCCTGATGAAAGTGAAAGTGGAGAGTGAAAAAGTTGGCTTAAAGCTCAACATTCAGAAAACAAAGATCATGGCATCTGGTCCCATCACTTCATGGGAAATAGATGGGGAAACAATGGAAACAGTGTCAGACTTTATTTTGGGGGGCTCCAAAATCATTGCAGATGGTGACTGCAGCCATGAAATTAAAAGATGCTTACTCCTTGGAAGGAATAGCATATTCAAAAGCAGAGACATTACTTTGCCAACAAAAGTCCATCTAGTCAAGGCTATCGTTTTTCCTGTGGTCATGTATGGATGTGAGAGTTGGACTGTGAAGAAACCTGAGGGCCAAAGAATTGATGCTTTTGAACTGTGGTGTTGGGGAAGACTCTTGAGAGTCCCTTGGACTGCAAGGAGATCCAACCAATCCATTCTGAAGGAGATCAGTCCTGGGTGTTCTTTGGAAGGACTGATGCTAAAGCTGAAACTCTAGTACTTTGGCCACCTGAGGCAAAGAGTTAACTCATTGGAAAAGAGTGACGCTGGGAGGGATCTTTGATGCTGGGAGGGATTGGAGGCAGGAGGAGAAGGGGACGACAGAGGATGAGATGGCTGGATGGCATCAGTGACTTGATGGAAGATGTGAGAGTTGGACTGTGAAGAAACCTGAGGGCCAAAGAATTGATGCTTTTGAACTGTGGTGTTGGGGAAGACTCTTGAGAGTCCCTTGGACTGCAAGGAGATCCAACCAATCCATTCTGAAGGAGATCAGTCCTGGGTGTTCTTTGGAAGGACTGATGCTAAAGCTGAAACTCTAGTACTTTGGCCACCTGAGGCGAAGAGTTAACTCATTGGAAAAGAGTGACGCTGGGAGGGATCTTTGATGCTGGGAGGGATTGGAGGCAGGAGGAGAAGGGGACGACAGAGGATGAGATGGCTGGATGGCATCAGTGACTTGATGGACATGAGTTTGGGTGAACTCCGGGAGTTGGTGATGGACAGGGAGGCCTGGAGTGCTGCAATTCATGGGGTTGCAAAGAGTCGGACATGACTGAGTGAATGAACTGAACTGAACAGAAAATAGGGAAATCATTCTGTAGGTTTTATAAGAATGAAATACAAAATGACATAAGTTTGATAGTTAAATATATATATATATATTTTCATCTTCATTTCTAAGTTACACACACACAAAACCCAAATCTTGAAAATTGATCTGTGGGGACCCAGAGGTGAGTTAGAAAATAAAAGAATGTTGATATCATTAGTGCTTGTAGTAGAAATGTCACAGATCAGCTACAACTCTACAATATATCCTAACCTTTCTATGTACCAGCCATTTATTTCTTTAATTTCTGGACAATAGAATTGTGCACCTTTCTTAGTCCAGTTAGAAATGTCTTGTAGACATTTATTTTCATTGTAACCTCCTATATGAGGTTCAGGAATTTTGCTATTCAGACATTTAATAGAATCTGTTAAAGTCTCTTAAAGCTCTCAGGCTTCCTTGATAGCTCAGTTGGTAAAGAATCCACCTGCAATGCAAGAGACCCGGGTTCAGTTCCTGGGTCAGGAAGATCTGCTGGAGAATACTGGCTACCCACTCCAGTATTCTTGGGGTTCCCTTGTGGCTTATCTGGTAAAGAATTGGCCTGCAGTGCAGGAGACATGGGTTTGAGAAGATCCCCTGGAGAAGGGAAAGGCTACGCACACCAGTATTCTGGCCTGGAGAATTCCATGGACTATACAGTCGCAAAGAGTCAGACACAACTGAGGGACTTTCAGTTTCACTTAAAGTCTTTAAAGTATGACACCTATAGATACAGTGGTGTTAAACATGATATCATAATTTCCATTTAAAAACATTTCATTTTATAAGTTAGACATTCTGTAATGTAAAAATGTAATGCATTAATATGATCACATTTGAAAAGAGTTGCACGCAGTATTAGCCATGTTAAATAGGTATTAACAATAAAAAGCTAACATAAAAGAAACCATACCTTTGTCAAATCATACATATTTTATTTATTTATGTATGACTGTGCAGGGTCTTTGCTGCTGAGTGTGCCAGCTTTCTCTAGTTGCACTAGTGGGTGCTATTGTCTAACTGCGGTGCACCGGCTTCTCATTGTGGTTGATACTCCTGTTGTGGAGCACAGGCTTTAGGATTGCAGCACGTGGGCTCGGCAGCTGCAGTGCACCAGCTTAGAGCATGCAGATTTCAGTAGTTGCAGAACATGGGCTCAGTAGCTGTGGGGCACAAGCTCAGCTGCCAGGTGGCACGTGGAATCTTCCTGGATCAAGAAGCAAACTCTGCATTGGCACGTGGATTCTTAACCACTGGACCACCAGAGAAGTCCAAATGATGCATATTTTTGAAAAATGCAAATATTTATTATTTGCCATTGAGCAGAATTTAAATGTAAGACATGTGGGGCAAAAATCTTGAAGTCTATTTTTTTTTTTTCCTGTACAGTCTCAGATTGTATGTAACCCTTTCCCTAACATTACTAAGTATCTCTGTTCTCTTATTCTCCTGTTTCTATCATTTTATCAAACTAAAACATATTATCCTGAAAGTTGCAGCTAGTAAACAGTGTGATCTCAATCATTTTACTTGATTAACTTTTGAAAAATTTATTTACTTTTAACTGAAGGATAAATGATATGCAGCATTGTGTTGGTTTGTGCCAAATATCAACACGAATCAGCCATGGTAGTTTTAAACCAAAGACCTTTTTTTTGTTGTTCAGTCCCTAAGTAATGTCCAACTCTTTGTGACCTCATGGACAATATCACACCAGGCTGTCTGTCCTCCACTATCTTCCGGAGTTTCAAATTCATGTCCATTGACTCAGTGATGCTATCTAACCTTCTCGTACTCTGCTTCCCCTTCTCCTTTTACTTTCAGTCTTTCCCAGCAGCAAGGTCTTTCCCAACGAGTCAGCTCTTTTCATCAAGTGGCCAAAGTATTGCAGCTTCAGTTTCATCATCAGTCTTTCCAATGAATATTCAGGGTTGATTCCTTTTAAGATAGACTGGTTTGATCTCCTTGGTGTCCAAAGGACACTCAAGAGTCTTCAGCACCACAATTAAAAAGCATCAAATTTAAGGCACTCAGCCTTCTTTATGGTCCAATTCTCACATCCATACATGACCACTGGAAAAACCATAGCTTTGACTAGACAGACCTTTGTTGGCAAATGTCTCTGCCTTTGAATATGCTATCTAGGTTGGTCATAACTTTCCTTCCAAGGAGCAAGTGTCCAAAAGGCCTGATGTGTCACTGAAATAATATTGGGCTTCAGTGAGGCACAGGGATTGTGTGTGCGTGGGTGTGTGAAGTCAACTGCTGCTACTGCTGCTGCTAAGTCACTTCAGTCATGTCCAACTCTGTGCGACCCCATAGATGGCAGTCCACCAGGCTCCCCTGTCCCTGGGATCCTCCAGGCAAGAACACTGGAGTGGGTTGCCATGTCCTTCTCCAATGCATGAAAGTAAAAATTGAAAGGGAAGTCGCTCAGTTGTGTCCAACTCTTAGCGACCCCATGGACTGCAGCCTACCAGGTTCCTCCGTCCATGGGATTTTCCAGGCAAGAGTACTGTACTGGGTTGTCATTGTCTTCTCCAAAGGTGAAGTCAGCTAATAATAGCTTAAAATTGCAGGATATTAAAGTGGACTTGGTTTGCTTTTATTTTTAAGAGTGATGAAAAATATGTGCTAATAAGCTTAAGTATCTCAATGTTAAATGTCCCTCTGAGTTAAAAGCTATATGTAATGAGACACAGAATGTGGAAACAGAGTATTTTGTATCCTTAAACACTGACTTCTAATGTTAAACATTGTTTCTCATTTTTAAGGCTGTTTTGAGATATACTGAAGAGTATCACTACAGTTTTTATTTCCACCAGTGGGCAATAAAATTTCCTAAGTAGAAATACAATGTTATTCTACATTTTATTTTTAAATGTAAGTACAGCTATATTTCTCTTTCCATTCTGTGAAGTCAAAATCCATTTTCTTCTTCAAATTCATGAGGGTCAAATGTGAAAACTACATCATGATAAATTACAAGAAAGTTAATATATTATTCAATTTAGAATAAAGAATTTATAGTTTAAAGGATTTCTGTCAGTTTTTTTTTTTTTTTTATGAGTTGATAAAATGATAAGTACCTGAATATTCCCTGGAGTAAGAAATGGCTACCCACTCCAGTATGCCTGCCTGGAAAGTTCCATGGACAGAAAGCCTGGTGGGCTACAGTATATGGTATCACAAAGCATTAGACACAATTGAAGTGACTAAGCAGGCATGCATACACCTGAAGATTAAAATATCTGTAATATCTAATTCTATATTTCTTATCCTTTTGAAAGTAAAACTCTATTTAATTCTTCACTAACACATAGAAGACAATTGCTACAGTATAAAATATGTTTGGTTTTCTATTATGACTGAAAATAGATGGCGGAAATGTAATTAAGAAAAATATAACACAATCTTTATTTATTTTGTTTTTAAAATTTCCAAATACAACAGATGTTGCTTCAGCCCATATAATAAAAAAAACTAAACATTTCCATAAATAAATTCAATAGAAGTAAAACTATAGCAACATTTTCTAGCTACATATTTCAGATAATTTAATAAGTTAGGGCAAAGCTGTGAAGAAATAAGGAAAAAATAAATTTTTTGGACAATAATAGAGTTTTACCAGGTTAGTAAGTTGAAAGTGGTACAATTTAAGAAAATCAGAATAGTTTTGATAAATATAGGTGATCTAATATAAACTGTAAAATAAAAAGTATTAATTTCTAATTTAAATCATTATATATATATTGATATGTACACAGATTAAAGTAAAAGCCTATAAATATACTAATGCTTAAATTTAGAGTGAATAAGTTACTATGTCCTCCAACAGAGAATATTATAAGAAAAAAATGAAATAATAATGTACAAATTTTAAATGAAAGAAAACTAGTCTTAAGGTTTGATAGTAAATGTTCTAGATATTAAACAAAAATGAAGCATCTATGCTTTTATTACCTGAGGATAAATTACTTCCTCTAAATTATTACTGCATTTTGTTGTTGAGTTTCTTCCCATATGATTCTTCTCATTAATTGTTTTGTCTGCCTCTCCCTAATGTCAGAAGAAATCTACATATGAACTTTCTCCTTTTGTTATTCTTATGTACATAAAAAGCATATTTAATGGCAGGATGTACATACATACAAACACACTGACTATATGCCTTACAGATAGGACTGTTCATACATACACTATTCATTTATATACATATACTTATCTATATGTACTCAAGTTCTTTCCCCTCAAGACTATTGTCTATATCTGAGTCCATAATAGTTCCTTGATTTTAGGCTTAGGGGAAGTTGCAGTTCTCTTGTTAAATATCAATATATCGAATTAAGATATTGTATCCCATACAGTCTACCTTTCTGCAGACAGGCATTTTTTTTTTGTTACTCTTCAAATCCTAACATTCCTTAAGTAACCAGTATGCCTGCCTGGAAAGTTCCATGGACAGAAAGCCTGGTGGGCTACAGTATATGGTATCACAAAGCATTAGACACAATTGAAGTGACTAAGCAGGCATGCATACACCTGAAGATTAAAATATCTGTAATATCTAATTCTATATTTCTTATCCTTTTGAAAGTAAAACTCTATTTAATTCTTCACTAACACATAGAAGACAATTGCTACAGTATAAAATATGTTTGGTTTTCTATTATGACTGAAAATAGATGGCGGAAATGTAATTAAGAAAAATATAACACAATCTTTATTTATTTTGTTTTTAAAATTTCCAAATACAACAGATGTTGCTTCAGCCCATATAATAAAAAAAAAAAACTAAACATTTCCATAAATAAATTCAATAGAAGTAAAACTATAGCAACATTTTCTAGCTACATATTTCAGATAATTTAATAAGTTAGGGCAAAGCTGTGAAGAAATAAGGAAAAAATAAATTTTTTGGACTGCAGCCTACCAGGCTCCTCCACCCATGGGATTTTCTAGGCAAGAGTACTGGAGTGGGGTGCCATCACCTTCTCTGATATACCTATATGGTGCTGAGTAACAGTTACTTCCACACAGTGTTACATATCCTTAAAAATAGTTTACTGCTTCATTTCAATATATTCTCAATTGATTTAATGTATATACTCTCATGTTTTATACCCATATAGGCTTCCCTGGTGGCTCAGAGGTTAAAGGGTCTGCCTGCAATGTGGGAGACGTGGGTTCAATCCCTGGGTCGGGAAGATCCCCTGGAGAAGGAAATAGCAACCACTCCAGTAGTCTTGCCTGGAGAATCCCATGGACAGAGGAGCTTGGTGGACTACAGTCCACGGGGTCGCAAAGAGTCAGACACAACTGAGCGACTTCACTTCACTTCACTTAAACCCATATAAACTCATTAGTTTATTATCCATCTGAAATTATTTTTGTTTTTCATCTGTGTCAGCTAAGGAATATAAAAGCATTTAGTAATTATTAAGGTGAATGTAATTATAATTAAAAGTAACTATAGCTCCCAGGAAGCATCACTACGAGCAAAGCTAGTGGAGGTGATGGAATCCCAGTTGAGCTATTTCTAATCCTAAAATATGATGCTGTGAAAGTGCTGCATTCAGTATGCTAACAAATTTGGAAAACTCAGAAGTGGCTACAGGACTGGAAAAGGTCAGTTTTCATTCCAATCCCAAAGAAAGGCAATGCCAAAGAATGCTCAAACTATTGCACAATTTGCTCATCTCACATGCTAGCAAAGTAATGCTCAAAATTCTACAAGCCAGGCTTCAGCAGTACATGAACTGTGAACTTCAAAATGCTCAAGCTGGATTTACAAAAGTCAGAGGAACCAGAGATCAAATTGCCAACATCCGGTGGATCTTTAAAAAAGCATGAGAGTTCCAGAAAAATATCTATTTCTGCTTTATTGACTAAGCCAAAGTCTTTGTGTGGATCACAACAAACTGGAAAATTCTGAAAGAGATGGGAATACCAGACCACTTTGACCTGCCTCCTGAGAAATCTGTATGCAGGTCACGAAGCAACAGTTAGAACTGGTCATGGAACAACAGACTGGTTCCAAATTGGGAAAGGAGTACATCAAGGCTGTATATTGTCACCCTGCTTATTTAACTTCTATGCAGAGTACATCATGAGAAATGCTGGACTGGAGGAAGCACAAGCTGGAATCAAAATTGCCGGGAGAAATATCAATCACCTGAAATACAGAGATGACACCACCCTTATGGCAGAAAGTGAAGACCTAAAGGGCCTCTTGATTAATGTGATAGAGGAGAGTGAAAATGTTGGCTTAAAACTCAACATTCAGAAAACTAAGATGATGACATCTGGTCCCATCACTTCATGGCAAATAGATGGGGAAACAGTGGAAACAGTGTCAGACTTTATTTTTGGGGGGCTCCAAAATCATTGCAGATGGTGACTGCAGCCATGAGATTAAAAGACACTCCTTGGAAGAAAAGTTATGACCAACCTAAATAGCATTATTAAGTAGTGGAAACATTACTTTGCCAACAAAGATCTGTCTAGTCAAAGCTATGGTTTTTCCAGTGGTCATGTATAGATGTGAGAGTTTGACTATAAAGAAAGCTGAGTGTTGAAGAATTGATGCTTTTGAACTGTGGTGTTGGAGAAGACTCTTGAGAGTCCCTTGGACAGCAAGGATATCCAACCAGTGCATCCTAAAGGAGATCAATATTCATTGATATCCTTTCTCAATATTCATTGGAAGGATTGTGCTAAAGCTGCAAGTCCAATACTCTGGCCACCTGATGAGAAGAACTGACTCATTTGAAAAGACCCTGATCCTGAGAAAGTTTGAAGGTGGGAGTAGGGGATGACAGAAGATGAGATGGTTGGATGGCATCACCGACTCAATGTACATGAGTTTGAGTAAACTCTGGGAGTTGGTGATGGACAGAGAGAACTGACATGATGCAGTCTATGGGGTTGCAAAGAGTCAGACACTACTGAGCGACTGAAATGAACTGAGTAGTTCCCAGTAGCAGCTCTTCTTGGATGTGGGAGATTCTCTCCTGACATTTTTTACATGCGCTATCATTCTTTCTAGGAATTTAATGCCATATAACTTTATTTTTTCATTGTTCAGCCACCGGGCAGTGCTATCTCTAGAGTCACTACTAGTCTGACTTCTAGCAGCTGAAATAAAAGGAGATTCAGTATCCCGGACCTGGTCTCTCTTGCTCTGGCATTAACTGTTGCATATGGCCTTTGGCATTCTGTATGCCTATCCTCAGCTTCAGAATATTCTCCTTCTCTGGCCCCAGAGGATTGGTGAATTTTTGCTCTCTAGAGATCCTGATAAAGTTTAAGGATTCTGTTAAGTCTTTGGAGAGCACTGGATTGGGAGATCTTTATAGAGTACCTTTAAAACATGTCATCCCTAAAGGGTAGCCTCCATCTCCTCTGAATAGCAAACACCAATGCCATGTCCTGCCCATTGTTGGCTGCACATGGTGGACTGTAGCTCTAGGACCTTGATTCAGATTTTTCTTGCACCAGTGGTGTGCTGAATCATATCCACTGACTTCTAGACTCCCACAAGGACTTTTAGCTCAGCTTGATTCAAAAAAGGAAAATAAAGGAATTTGGCCAAGATGGTAGAACAGAAGGGTACCAAGGTCACCTCATCTTACAGGGACACGAAAATCACAACTAACTGAGGTACATCATTGATAAAAAGGATTGGATCCTACCAGAAAAGATCTATCCCCAACGACATAAAGAAGGAACCACAGAAGGTAGGTAGAAGGGGTGGACACACAATATAAACAAATTCCAAACATTTTGAGAGAGTGACCCACAAACTGGAGAATAATCGCATTGCAGTGATTCTCCCACAGGAAGGAGGGTTCTGAGCCCCACGCCAGGCACCACTACTCCCTTACCCCTCTTGCTGAAGGCCAGACATTGGGACGAGGAGCCTCCGTGCTGTTTTGCTTTGAAGTCAGTGGGACTTTATTACAGAAGCCACACAGAAATAGTGGGAATAGAGACTTCAACCTTAAAGGACACACATTAAATCCCAAGTACGGGGACCAAGTACAAAATAAGTAATTTGACAGAAGCCTGGGCCATACCTGTCTGCTGGTGTTGGAGGGTCTCCTGGGGAACTGAGGGGACAGCAGCTTTGGCTCACCTTGGGGACACAGACCGAGTGATGGGCATGCCAGGGAATATTCATCTGCATGAGTGCTACTGGTGGCTGACATCTTAGCACCAGTCTTGGCCCCATTCAACAGCCTGTAGGCTCCAGAGCAGGGATGCCAAGGGCCAGACAATTAACCAGGCAGGAAACAGCCCCACTCATCAACAGCCAGACTGCCTAAAGACTTTCTGAACCCACAGTGCCCCTAGCCATGCCCTCAGAGCCCCAGAGGTGGCCCTACTCAGCAGAGGGCCAAGACTCAACTCCATGAATCAGTGGGTAGGCATCAGCTGCTCCTGACAGGAAGCCTGCACAAAGCTCAACCAGCCTCATTGAATAGTGGTGGTGGGGGATCGGGGGCAGACACCATAAGCAAGAAAACCACAATCCCACAGCCTGTACACTATTGTCTGCAAACACTAACAAGACACTTCCCTGTGACAAACTGGCCCCTGGCCCTTTGGTGATGAGAAAGTGAAAGTGAAAATCCCTCAGTTGTGTCCAACTCTTTGCAACTGCATGGATTATACAGTCCATGGAATTCTCCAGGCCAGAATACTGAAGTGGGTAGCACTTCCCTTCTCCAGGGAATCTTCCCAATCCAGGGATCGACCCAGATCTCCCGCATTGCAAGCAGATTCTTTATCAGCTGAGCCACAAGGGAAGCTTGATTCTGGGTGACGAGAAGGGAGAGTATTTCTGGGATGCATAGGATGTCTCCTACAGAGGGCCACTTCTTCAAGCTTGAGAAATGTAATTAACCTATCTCATCAATAAGAATACAAATAGCAGCTTAGAAAAAAATGAGGTGACAGAAGAATATGTTTCAGGTGAGGAAACCAGGTAAAACCCCAGCAGAAAAGCTAGGTGATATGGAGATAAGCAATCTACCCAAGAGAGAGTTCAGAGTAATAATAGCATGGACGACTAAAGAACCCACAAGGAGAATGGATTCACAGAGTGAAAAATTAAATGTTTCTAATAAATAATTTTAAAACATAAAGAACAACCAAACAGAAATGAAGAATACAGTAACTGAAGTGAAAAATACACTGGAAGGAATCAATAGTAGACTACATGAAGAAGATGAAAGGATTAGTGAGCTGAAAGAGTAGTGGAAATCACTGCCACCAACCAGAAAAAAGGAAAAGAGAATGAAAAGAAATGAGGGCAGTGGATGAATTTTATGGCATGTAAATTTTATCTCAATAAAATATTTTAAAGAAAAGAAAAAGGAGGAAGAAGAGAAGAAGAAACATCAAAGAAGACATATTAAAAGTTTGTTTGGAGGAAGGTTTGAACTTGTTTGGTGCTCTCCTAGTGGCAAAAACTAGAACTAATGAGCCAAAATTGAAAAAGATACCGTTTGAGATAAGAAAAGTTTCATTCATCACCTTCTGCAAAAGAAACAACCTGCATAATAAAATTGTTCTTCATCCATGAAGGTTAATATTCTCCACAAATACTATAAAATTGAGTTAGGAAGAAAAGTGAAGTAAACTATCACCAGGATGCCCTCCAAATTTATGATTTTTAGTATCCAAACCTTAATAAGTTATGTGCAAACAATTTATGATTTTGGTATCCAAAAACTGCTACATATTTAAATAAAAACTGATTTTTAAAGGAGGGGGGAGAAATAAAGACAGTTTAAGAAACCTCTGGGATGACATCTAGTGTAGTAATATTTGCATGATATGGGTTTCAGAAGAAGAGAAAAGGCCTGAGAAAATATTTGAAGAGATAATATTGAAAAGTTTCATAACCTGGGAAAGGAAACAGTTACCCAAGTCCAGGAAGCATAGAGTCCCATACAGAATTAACCGACAGGAACACAGAGACAGAGGGATAAAATGAGAATTTCTATCTTTGATTATCATCCTAGAGCCATGGTCCCCAATGCCAACAACCAAATCCTCATATAACATTTTGAAACAATTCTGTGTCATTTCATAAGTTATTGACTGCTTACTCCATATCTTGAAGTATTTTCTTGATAACTCCCTGGGGTTAAATCACAGAAGATAGTATTCAATACTTCCACATCTTTCTAAAAATATTAAAGGAGATCCTCTAAAATCCTGTCATTAACATCTACTATTGGTAACTCTCTTCCTTCTCTTCCCTCTCTTCCTCTCCCTCTTCCTTTCTACCCTTCTTTCCTCCTTTCTTTCTTTCTTTTTTCTCTTTTCTGATGTTACTTTCAGCTGGTCATCAATAACTGACAAAACAACATGTACATTTTGTATTACCAAAGATGTACACTATGAAAGTTATGAATAAATAAACAAATATCAATTAAAGTAATAAAATTTGCTAAATAAGTACTGTGAGATAATCACTAACAGCATGCTATATGTTAACTTTTAATATTTTATTATGCTTATAGTTATAATTGTGTATATATAGACTTACTATGTAAGCACAATAATTTATATTTTCACATATGAATACCACTTAAAGTTTATTTTGATTATAAAAAAAACACACAAAAGGGTGAAAGTTAAAATTTTTGAATTTTTCTGTACAACTTCAGTTCAAATCATATAACAAATGTACATTTTGAAATTTTCAATAAAATTTTTCTGATACTCTAGTTTTAACATGGCTTCCTCCATGAATTTTTTTTTACAACTTATAAACTTTCTGCAGAATTTTCGAGATAAGGACTTCAGAAAAATATCTGGCTGCAAGTGTGACTAAAATACTTTGTTCTCTATAAAACTCAAAATCATTCTCTTCATAATTCAGTTTTTATAAATGTCAGTACTTGTATGACATTTTAAATTTCATCAAGGCTCTGTATTCATTAAAGGTGCTTTTAAAAAAATAGATGAATTGAGAAATAATATAATTAAACTTTATATAAAAATGTTAGAGTTCCCCAATGATTTAAAGTTAAATCTGTGGAATTATGTAAAGAATAGAAATTTCAAACTTTTATTTATATTTTTCTCTATTCTCTATTGAAAGAAAAATGATTCATGGTTGAGTCAGTTCTATACAATCAAATAATAAAACAAAAATAAAGATTCTGTTTAATATAATAAAATTACCTATACAAATTTTACTGACAAATTATATAATACATATTTTCCGTCACTTAGCTTTTGAACAAATTTTAATTTTCAGGAAAATACTATTTACATATAGTTTAGTCTACAAATTGAACAGTCATGTTGAAATTACTTTTTGACATATAAATGATATCTCCATATTTATTCTATACTTATTGCATACTTTCATAAAGATACCACTAAAAGTTACTGAGAAAACTGAGAAGTGATAAACCAATGAGAGATTGAAAAAAAAATAATTTTTTTATATTCTTAGATTCTTTGCCATTAAGCATTATCTTAATGGTGACACTGAACCCACATAAAGCATTCTAAAGTGATGGCTTTATTGACTGGAGAACTAATTCTATACAATCCCTAGAACAAGTATGGCCAGCAACACCATGACTAGACCATACTTTGTTCAAATCACTACATTTCAAACTCTTGTTTAATCATAATATCAATCTTATGTAGTAGACACTATTCTATTACTGGACTATTGGAAATCAACAGTATTTTTTCCCTGGTGGCTGAGACAGTAAAGAATCTACCCACAATGCAGGAAACCAAGGTTAGATCCCTGGATCAAGAAATTCCCTTGGAGAAGGACATGGCATCCACTCCAGTATTCTTGCCTGGAAAATTCTATGGACAGAGGAGCCTGGCAGGCTGTCTGCCCTGAGTCCATGGGTTCGCAAAGAGGGGGACACTACTGAGTGACTAACACTTGTGCCACATGAGCAACAAATAAGATAGAGTAGGATTAAAGTCTGATTGCAATTACATAGTTCAGTTCAGTTCAGTTCAGTCGCTCAGTCATGTCCGACCCTTTGCGACCCCATGAATCGCAGCACGCCAGGCTTCCCTGTCCATCACCAACTCCCAGAGTTCACTCAGACTCAAGTCCATTGAGTCCGTGATGCCATCCAGCCATCTCATCCTTGGTCGTCCCCTTCTCCTCCTGCCCCCAATCCTTCCCAGCATCAGGGTCTTTTCCAATGAGTCAACTCTTCGCATGAGGTGGCCAAAGTACTAGAGCTTCAGTTTTAGCATCATTCCTTCCAAAGAAATCCCAGGACTGATCTCCCTCAGAATGGACTGGTTGGATCTCCTTGCAGTCCAAGGGACTCTCAA
>SJXQ01001243.1:29165-65060 GCA_006408695.1 Aepyceros melampus
TCTTTTTTGTACAGTTCTTCCATGTATTCTTGCCGCCTCTTCTTAATATCTTCTGCTTCTGTTAGGTCCAGACCGTTTCTGTCCTCTATCGAGCCCATCTTTGCATGAAATGTTCCCTTGGTATCTCTAATTTTCTTGAAGAGATCTCTAGTCTTTCCCCTTCTGTTCTTTTCCTCTATTACATAGTAGATAAATAAAATACAATTAAATTTTTTGTGTGAGATCAGAGACCTCACAGTATGACTATGTTCCTTGAGAAAAATCAGTTGTTGTTGTTTCTCAGTTGCTCAGTTGTGTCCGACTCTTTATGACCCCATGGACTGCAGCATGTCAGGCTTCCCTGTCCTTCACCTTCTCCTGGAGCTTGTTTTTCCTGGAGAAAATCCAGAAGCCACTTCTACTGGGAGAAAAGTCGTGATGCTTCTTGTAAGTAGAGGTGTTGACTGTTTTTGTTTCATCTGGACCCCCACATTGGATTTCTGACAGTGAAATGAGAGTAGAAAATAGCAGAAAGACAAAAATTAAGCCTCTTTATGTGTCCACTTGCATCAGCCAAGATAGTACATCAGATGCATTGTTAGATTTTATTAGGAAATGCAGAGACTGGCAACCTATCCAAACCTGTAACAGGAGGTCCAAATCATATTCTCATTTAGACCACTCATCCAGATCCTGGAAAACTGGATGTAACATGCAGAATAATGGCAAACTACCAGAAATTTACAGAAGACACTCCCAGAACCTGCTGTTGTATTGGACAAGTGTCACTGCTACTTTATGAATAGGAAAATGTGGCTTTTTTATTTTAATATGCCCATAAGCAGAGATCAAACCCAGTTACTCTTTTATGTAGGAAAGATAGAAGTAAACATTTACTGTCTTATTCAAGGTTGTGTTAACATTTATTTTCTATAAAAATGTAGTCTTTGGTAATTTTGGTAGTCTTGAACATATCCAACTTGCATGAGAATATGGTCCTCACTTATTTCAGCACCCCCTCCTTTGGGACAAAGACCCCAGTTCAGGGAGAAGAAATAACATAGGCTTACAAGGGAACAGAACCTGCTTGACTACAATTCTCAGGTCTTCCATTCCATTAGCTGGGAGAGCAGACACTTTCCCTTTCAGGGAAGCTACGGCCATGGAGCAGGGAGAAGTCTCACCACACACCTTGCTCAGATTTTAGCTTCTTCAACATCAACTACACCTCCTATCAAGGTGATAGTAGCCAGCACACCTTGAGGAAAGACGCAACTGTTGTTCACACTGAATCCATTCCTGGGTACATGTAGTCTAAATAGGGAAAGCTCACATAAAAATGCCTTTTCAAGCCATGATAGTTAACTGTTTCAGCTAAATTCATAGACAAAGAAAGTTAAATAAAATATAAAGGCAGAGGAATTACTTCTACTTTGAAAGAGCAAGAGAAAATACCTAAAAAAAAGTGGAAATAAAAAGGTTTAACAGATACTTCAAAAAGTTGGTAATACAAATAATAACTGAATTAAGAAACATCAATATAAATATAGATCATTTTAAGAAAGAAGGAAAAAATGGCCCAATCAAAAACACGTAATTCAATTTCTGAGATTAAAAAAAAAAAAAGCACTCTAGAAACAGTGAATAAATGCCACAGGTGAAAGCATAAGTGAGCTGCAAGATAAAATAATAGAAATGACCCATTCACAATAGTACACAGAAAAACAAACCATCAAAAATTATAGTAGCATATGAGATCTATAGGATAATAGAAAATGTGCCAATATATGCATAAAAGAGGTTCCAGAAGGAGGAGAGAGAAGGGGATTGAAAATATATTTGAAGAAATTATGATTGAAGACCTCCCAAACCTAAAGAAGGAAACTGACATGTAGGTATAGGAAGCATAGAAGGTTCTGAGTAAGATGGTAAGGGAGCATTTGATGATCATACAAAAAGAGTAGAAAACTTTAACCCCCCTGACATCAATGGACAGATCATCCAGATGGAAAATAAGTAAGGCAACAGAGATCCCAAATGATACTATAGACAAGTTGGACTTAATTGATAAGTATTTATAGAGTAGTACATTAAAATCAAAAAAGCAGGATGCATATTCTTTTCAAATGCAAAATGCCTAAGAGACTTCTCGGAACTCTAACAATCATAAAATGTACATGGAGCCATGAAAGACCCCAAATAACCAAAGCAATCTTGAGAAAAAAAGGAACAAAGCTGGAGGTTTAATGTTCCCAGACACCAGACTGAACAACAATGCTACAATAATTAAAACAGTGTGATGCTGACACAAAAACAGCCACACAGGTCAATGGAATAGAATAAAGAGCCCAGAAATAAACCCCACACCTATGTTAACTAATCTACAACAAAGTCAGCAAGAATATATAACAGAGAAAAGACAGTTCCTTCAAAAAGTGGTGCTGGGAGAACTGGACAGCCACGTTTAAAATGATGTAATTAGAACATATCCTTATATCATTTACAAAAATAAACACAAAATGGCCTAAATACCTAAATGTAAGAAATGAAACCAAGAAATTTTCTTAGAAGAAAACACAGGCATACAATTGTTTGGCATAAATCAATATTTTCTTAGATCAATTCATTAAGGGGAAATGATAAGGAAAATAAAGGCAAAAAGAAACAAATTAGATCTAATTAAACTTAAAAGCTTTTGTACAGCAAAAGAAATCATCAAAAAAAATGAAAAGACAACCTATGGAATAGGAGAAAATATCTGCAAATGATGAAATTAACAAAGGGTTAATATCCCAACAATTCCTGCACTGCAATATGAAAACAGCAAATAATCCAATCAAAAATGGGCAAAAGACTTGAATAGACATATTCCCCCCCAAAGAAGACACATAGGTGGCTAACAGGCACATGAAAAAATACTCAACATTGCTAATTATTAGAGAAAGGTAAATCAAAAGCCCAATGAGATATTACTTCACAACTGTCAGAATGGCTACCATCAAGAGTATAACAATAACAAATTTTGAAGAGCATGTATAGCAAAAGCAACCTTAGCACACTGCTGTTTGGAATGTGCATTAATGCAGCCACTACAGAAAAGCAACATGGAGGTTCCTTAAAATAACCAAAACCAGAATTAACATATGGTCCTTCAATGCATTCCTAGGTACATACTGGGGAAACACTAATACAAAAAGATACATTCACCTCAATGTTCAGAGCAGCACTATTTACATTAGTCAAGACATGGAAGAAACCCAAGTATCCCCAACAGGTGACTGGCTTAAGAAGATACGATATACATATACAATGGAATAAGCTGTTTGGAATGTGCATTAATGCAGCCACTACAGAAAAGCAACATGGAGGTTCCTTAAAATAACCAAAACCAGAATTAACATATGGTCCTTCAATGCATTCCTAGGTACATACTGGGGAAACACTAATACAAAAAGATACATTCACCTCAATGTTCAGAGCAGCACTATTTACATTAGTCAAGACATGGAAGAAACCCAAGTATCCCCAACAGGTGACTGGCTTAAGAAGATACGATATACATATACAATGGAATATTACTCAGCCACAAAAACAAACAAAATACTGACATTTGCAGCAATGAGGATGGACCTAGAGAATATTGTGTTTAGTGAAATGAGTCAGAAAGACAAGTACTATCTGTCTTTTTCTGCAGAATCTATAAAACAATAAAAATAAATTTACATATAAAACAAACAAATTCATAGACAAAGGAAAAGATTTATGGATATAAAAGGAGAGAGAGGTGGGGAGGGACTATTAAGAACCCAGATTTAACAGATATACAAGCTACTATATATAAAATAGATTCAAAACAAGGATTTACTGTATAGTACAAGGAATTCTACCCATTCTTTTGTAATAATTATAGTAAAATATAATTTACAAAAATAGTGAATGTGTGGATGACAAAAAACTGTAGAAAATTCTTAAAGAGATGGGGATATAAAGACCACCTTATCTGCCTCCTGAGAAACCTGTACGCAGGTCAAGAAGCAATAGTTAGAATGGGACATGGAACAACAGACTAGTTCAAAATTGGGAAAGAAGTACATTAAGTCTGTATGCTATCACCTGCTTATTTAATTTCTATGCAGAGCACATCATGCGAAATGCTGGGCTGGATGATGGAATCAAGATTGCTAGGAGAAATATCAATAACCTCAGATACGCAGATGACAACACCTTACTAGCAGAAAGTGAAGAGGAACTAAAGACCCTCTTGATTAGGTGGAAGAGGAGAGTGAAAAAAAATGGCTTAAAACTCAGCATTCAAAAAAACAAAGATAATGGTATCTGGTCCCATCACTTCATGGCAAATAGTTAGGGAAACAATGGAATCAGTGACAAGCTTCATTTTGTGGGGCTTCAAAATCATTGCAGATGGTAACTGAAATTAAGGAATTAAAAGACGCTTGTTTCTTGGAAGAAAAGATATGATGAACCTAGACAGCATATAAAAAAGCAGAGGCATTACTTTGCTGATAAAGGTATGCAATATCAAAGCCATGCTCTCTTCAATAATTATGTACGGATGTGAGAGTTAGACCATAAGGAAGGTTGAGCATCGAAGAATTGATGCTTTTGAACTGTGGTCCAGGAGAAGATTCTTGAGAGTCCCTTGGAGAGCAAGGAGTTCAAACCAGTCAGTCCTAAAGGAAATCAACCGTGAATATTCATTGGAAAGACTGAGGCTGAAGCTAAAGCTCCAATACTTTGACCATCTTATGGAAAGAGCCAACTCACTGGAAAAGATCCTGATGCTGGGAAACTTTGTGTGCGGAGAAGAGGGAAACAGAGGATGAGACGGTTGGATGGAATCACCAACTCAATGGACATGAGTTTGAGTAAACTTCAGGAGATAATAAAGGTCAGGGAAGCTTGGCATGCTGCAGTCCATGGGGTCACAAAGAGTCAGATATGACTAAGTGACTGAAAATGCTGTTCATCTGAAACTAACACAATATTACAAAGCTTCTATCAGTTCAGTTCAGTTCAGTCTCTCAGTTGTGTCTGACTCTTTGCGACACCATGAACCACAGCATGCCAGGCTTATTATGCTTATATAATAATTATATATATATATAATTATTATATAAGTATAAAGCTTTTATACTTTAATATAAAAAATAGTATGTGCTTCCCTTAATATTTTCAAGTGATTCACATTTCCATTATCTTCTATTTTTGGGGAAATGTTTATGCCTATATCAAATTTTTGGTTTTAATGTTTCATAAATCTATTTGAAAAAAATTAATGAAATAGAAAATATAAGCAAAAAGGAAGCTGTAAGCCTATAAGATGTATTCATATCCCTATATAAGAATCTAACATTAAAAGAGAAGTACTAGATAATGGAGGAAAATATTTTAGAAACAATGATTAAGAATTTTCTTATGCACATTAGACTTACTGCCCTGCCAGCCCCTTGCAGTTTCTGAAGGGAGTTACAGCAAGGACCTGTGTCCCTCTAGCTGGCCACATTCTCAGGCATCTCTGCACTCCTAGCCCAGACACCTCCACTAGTAGGTCTCTTTATAAGCAAAACTTCAAGACATTTTTCTCCACTCTCGCCAAGTATTCAGTTCCCACTCCTACTACTTTTCCTTTCCTTTCTTCCCAGCTCCATACAATGGTAGGAGTCTTCCATTTAGGACTCCCTCAACAACGTAATGAGCCCTCACAATGCCCTCTTAGTAAAAGTAAGTAAGTAAGTAAGTGTTAGTCACTCAGTCGTGCCCGACTCTTTGCGACCCCATGGACTGCAGCTCACCAGGCTCCTCTGTCCATGAGATTTTCCAGGCAATGATACTGGAGTGGGTTGTCATTTCCTTCTCCAGGGGATCTTCCCAACTCAGGGATCAAACCCAGGTCTCCTGCACTGCAGACAGATTCTTTACCGATTGAGCTACAAGGGAAGCCACCTTAGATGCTGATCTGCCTGAGTACTATTATATAAGGAGAGATGGAGCAGGAGGCAATGGGCACCTTCTCTGCTTTTAGATTCTTGTTCATAATAATGGGGTCAAGTGACTAGAGGCTTGACTTGTCATTTTCATACTTGCCTTGTGGCTTTAAATGCCTATCCTGCTTATTCTGACACCTGGAAATTCAGCTGTCTCTCTGTAGATCAGCAGAGCTCCAGACAATAATTTTAAAACTTATACACTGAAAACTACAAACATTCTTGACAGAAATTAAAAAAATAAGATACATGTTATGTTCAGGAATTGGGAAAGACAACATTTTGAAGATACTGTTTATCAGTAACTAAGCTATAAATTCAAAGTAATCCAAAATCCTAGGAATGTTTTTGGAAAAAATAACAAATTTGAAAACCATACAGAAATAAAAAAAACATAAAATAGCCAAGTGATTTGAAATAAATGAACAAAGTTGAAAGATTTATACTTGACTTAGCTATAGTATTCAAGAGAGTGTAGTTTTTAAATAAGAAAAGATATATATGTATATATACATAAAAATGGAACAGACAGAAGAGTCCAGATAGACCAGCAAACAAATGGAAAATTACTGTTTTATTTTTTCCCAGATTCTTTTCTGTATTTTATATTAAAATGATTTTTAACTTCCAGAATAGTTGAAAATAGAGTACTGACATTTCCCAAATCCCTTTCATCTAGTTTTCCATAATGTTAACATTTTATAAAATCATTGCAAATTTTCTAAAACCAAGAAGCTATTAATATTGGTAAAGTACCATTGGGCACAATAAAGGACAGAAAAGTTATGGACCTAACAGAAGCAGAAGATATTAAGAAGAGGTGACAACAATACACAGAAGAACTATACAAAAATGATCTTCATGACCCAGATAACCATGATGGTGTGATCACTCACCTAAAGCCAGACATTCTGGAATGCAAAGTCAAGTGGGCTTTAGGAAGCATCACTGCTAACAAGCTAGTGGAGGTGATGGAATTCCAATTGAGCTATTTAAAATCCTAAAAGATGATGCTGTGAAAGTGCTGCACTCAATATGCCAGCAAATTTGGAAAACTCAGCAGTAGCCACAGAACTTGAAAAGGTCAGTTTTCCTTCCAATTGCCAAGAAAGGCAATACCAAAGAATGTTCAAACCACCACACAATTCACTCATCTCACAATCTAGCAAGGATANAAAGATGATGCTGTGAAAGTGCTGCACTCAATATGCCAGCAAATTTGGAAAACTCAGCAGTAGCCACAGAACTCAAAAAGGTCAGTTTTCCTTCCAATTGCCAAGAAAGGCAATACCAAAGAATGTTCAAACTACCACACAATTCACTCATCTCACAATCTAGCAAGGATAAGGAAATGGCAACTCACTCCAGTATTCTTGCCTAGAGAATCCTGTGAACAGAGGAGCCTGGTTGGCTGTCCATAGGGTTGCACAGAGTCAGACACAACTGAAGTGACTTAGCATGCATGCAAGTATGCACATGCTAGCAAAGTAATGCTCAAAATTCTCCAAGCAAGGCTTCAACAATACATGAACCATGAACTTCCCAATGTTCAAGCTGGATTTAGAAGAGGCAGAAGAACCAGAGGTCAAATTGCCAACATCCGCTGGATCATCAAATAAGCAGCAGAGTTCCAGAAAAACATCTACTTCTGCTTTGTTGACTATGCCAAAGCCTTTGACTGTGTGTATCACAACAAACTGGAAAATTCTGAAAGAGATGGGAATACCAGAAAACCACCTTTCCTGCCTCCTGAGAAATCTGTATGCAGGTCAAGAAGCAACAGTTAGAACTGGACCTGGAACAACAGATTGGTTCCAAATCAGGAGAGGAGTACATCAAGGCTGTATATTGTCACCCTGCTTGTTTAACTTACATGAAGAGTACATCATGAGAAATCCTTGGCTGGATGAAGCACAAGCTGGAATCAAGATTGCTGGCACAAATATCAGTAACCTCAGATACACACACATATGACATCACACTTATGGCAGAAAGTGAAGAACTAAAGAGCCTCTTGATGAAAGTGAAAGAAGAGAGTGAAAATGTTGACTCAAAACTCAACATTCAGAAAACTAAGATCATGGCTTCCAGTCCCATCGTTTCATGGCAAATAGATGGGGAAACAGTGGAAACAGTGACAGACTTTATTTTGGGGGGCTCCAAAATCATTTCAGATGGTGACTGCAGCCATGAAATTAAAAGATGCTTGCTTCTTGAAAGAAAAGCTATGACCAACCTAGACAGTATGCTAAAAAGCAGAGACAGAAATCAGTCCTGAAGATTCATTGGTAGGACTGATGCTGAAGCTGAAACTCCAATACTTTGGCCACTTGATGTGAAGAACTGACTCATTTGAAAAGACCCTGATGCTGGGAAAGATTGAAGACAGGAGGAGAAAGGGATGACAGAAGATGAAACTGTTGGACAACATCACCGATTCGATCATGAGTTTGAGCAATCTCCAGGAGTTGGTGATGAACAGGGAAGCCTGGCATGCTGCAGTCCATGGGGTCACAAAGAGGTGGACACGACTGAGCGAGTGACCTGAATTGAAAATACCATTAACTGCTGACTTACACTTGAAAATGATTTCATCATTTTTCCTCTATATTTTTGTTGTTGTTGTTCCAGATGCAAACTAGGATACCATATCACATTTAGTTTTCATGTCTCTTTCATCTCTTTCAATCTGTGACAGTGTCTGTCTGTCTTTGTTTTTCATAATCTTGACACTTTTGAAGAGTGCCTTAGATCTCTCTCTGCTCATTTGAGAAATCATAGGAAAACTGTCTTTTAATCTACTTAAATAAAGTTTGTTCTACCAATAAATGCTATAGATTTTATGATTTTTTAATAATAATTTAAAAAAATTGAAGTCATTCATTAGGTTAAAAATATTTTACCGTATATTTATTTCATGTCTCTGTGAGATTTCCTTTATCTCTTGTGAGGAAGCTATCGTGTTGTCATCTCAACTCTAAGTACAGAATACTAAATCAGTTTCATCCTCACCATCTAATTAACCAACTGTTCAACTGCATATTGCCGTTTCTCTTCCAACAATTCAAATTTCAACTAGAATAAAAACTAAAGCAATTTATATTCTCAAGATTTCCCAACATCTCATGCTCAAGTTCTTTCAAAAGGTTTTGTTTATAAGGATGTCAAAATTGTATAGCTGTATAACTAATACCTGTTAATTTGTATAAAGTCATTGTTGAGTTATTTTCTCTTCTATGACAGAAGTCATTACTCTATTGTCACATATTTGGAGTAGATAAGCAGTTTTTCTTTAGTAGTGGAGTTTTATTGAGTATAGAAAACAATGTAAATATTTATTTGAGCAGTATATATATAAAGAGAGATGTACTTTTATACAATAGCTCAACTTAGGAAATTTTACATACCTATTTACAGAAGATTTATTTTTAATATTCCTCTATTCTGATTTGATTTCTGATTTTTTAACTTCATGAAAAGTGTGTTCACATGGTTGACAAAATGAGCTTAAAAACACAAGTTTAAAAAATATACTCAACTAAACAAATACATTTTCTGCAAAAATTACCTTTTCTGATTGTTTAAATCTGTAAATAAAGTTAATTCTGATTTGATTTCTGATTTTTTAACTTCATGAAAAGTGTGTTCACATGGTTGACAAAATGAGCTTAAAAACACAAGTTTAAAAAATATACTCAACTAAACAAATACATTTTCTGCAAAAATTACCTTTTCTGATTGTTTAAATCTGTAAATAAAGTTGTTGAAATGTTTCATTCATGTTTCTGGCATTAACACCAATATAGACTTCAAATTAAATGCTTCAATAAACAAGGGTCTAATTATCTTACCTGATTGCATATTCAAATAATACTTTTTTATATTATTAAATTTTCACTATCCATTTTTCTGATTCATTGTGTAATGCATGCAGGTATCAACATAAAAGCAAATCAATAGATTAGGAAAATATATTTTTATTCATGCTAATTTTTGCTTAAATGTGAATCTCATAATGCAACCATTGCATCACCACTCTGTTATTACAGAAAATTTTCATCACCATTGGAGGAAAATATGTATCTATTAGCAGTCACTGCCTCTTCCTTCTTCTCTTCTTTCCCTGAAAACCATTTCTATATGCTGTTTCCAGGGAAATGCCAATTCTAACTTTATGTATAAATGGGATCACAGAATAAGGCTTTTCAATAACTTATATGTTTAAAGATTATACCATGCTGTTGCATATATGCACACTCCACTTTAAAGTATGAATATTGTTCTAGTGTACAGATATACTATTAATATATTTTATCTTTTCATCAGTTAATAGATATTTGGGCTGCTTCCATTTTGTGGTTATCATGAATAATGCTGCCATAAATATTCAAGTACAAGTTTTTATGTGAACATGTTTTCAATTTTGAGGGTATATATATGGGAGTTGAATTGTCAAATCATATGCTAACTTTATGTTTAACTTATTGACCAGTCTACAAATTCAGTGATTTTTCTCTTCTGTCTGCTCAAATCTGCTGTTTATTCAGTAATTTTAAAAATAATTTTAGCAATTAAACTTTACAAATCCAGAATTTCTATTTGGTTCCCTGTTATCTCTTTGTTGTGTTCTCCATTTATTGAGACACTATTCTCATTCTTTAATTCTTTGGGCATATTTTCTTTAGTTCTTTGGCATATTCTAAAAATTTGATTTTAAAAATTTGTCTAGTAATTCTTATGCCTCGACATACTCAAGGACAATTTCAGTTGACTATCTTTTTTCTCCTATGTATGAGCCTATATATCTTGTTTGTTTGCCTGTTTGGATATTTTTCTTAATTTTTGATTGAAAACTGGTACATGTAAATAATATAAAGTGGCAACAGTGGAAATTATATTCTTTCTCCTCTCCAGAGTTGCTGTTTGTTGTTTGTTTCTGGATATGATTCTGTGTTTTTGTCATTCATGGACACTGATGTGTTTGATTGGTTAGCTTAGGGGTCAGCTAGCTTTTCCACAGAAATTTTCTTAAATGCCTGAAATCAGTAATTCAACCAATCTTTGCCGAGGGGTTCTGTACGTGTACTTGTGTGTGTCTTTACACTTCACCAGGATTTTTCTTTACTTTAGCCTTTACTTCTTAATTGAGCAGAGCCTCAAGATTTTTTCTACAGATAAAACTTTAAAGCTTCTTAGGTCTTCCATAAGCTTGTGCTCTCCTACTATGCACATAGTCCTATGACTGCAAGTTGACCTTCCAGATTCTCAGGAATATCACATTGCATTTCTAAGCCCTTATCAATATCTCATTCTCCACCTCTCCAAGTTTGTCTATAATTTGCTATAGAAGCTATCCACTGCTCTAGGAAGCCACAGAATTAAATAACTGACTTCAATCATTATTGATAATTATCTCATGGAATATGTTTTTGAACTGGGTAAATTCTGAGTCAGGTCAAATAAATCAGCTAAAAAATCAGCAAGTGGTTTTTCCCAGGAAATTTAAAATAATGAAAATTATCTGAGAATGAGGCCTTGAAAAAACTTTCAATCACATTCTGACCCCTCAGGTAGCTGCCAGGCTACAGGCTTTTGTCTTGGGACTAATAAAACTATCTTGTTAGTTTTTAAAGCTACTGCACAACCGGTAAAAATAAGAATAGAGTCATTAAAATGCTACAAACCGTGCTGTTCTTACAGAGATTCAGCCATTTTCTTGAACTAAAAGTGTCCCATTGCTGCATACCTCTTGCCAATTTTCAGAAGTCCGAAAAAGTTAATTCTGAAATTTCTGTGCAGTATTGTCATTGATTTTATGGAGAGAATTTCCAGGGGTCTTCACTCTGCCATTTCTCAGCTATCACTTCACAGTATTACTTTAAAGTGTCAATATAACTTACATGTCAGCTTTCAGTTGTTATATAATACATTACCACTACCTACATGATAAGAAAATTCAAGTTGTAATAAGGCATATTATTTTTAAAAATGCCTATAGTATTTATCTAAACTGATTTTCTAGCTTTGTAAACCTTTATTACAAAATAAAATAAAACTCTGCAAGTGTTAAAATCATATCTACTAAATGTATATAGAATCCAATGCTAGTGAGAAAATTGGGCAATTTTACATTTTATTGATGTGGAAAATAGTGGTAGATAATTCAGAGTTCAAGTGTTAGATGTACAGGCAGCACACAAAACAAATTATCTGTTTTGGAAATCATATTAGATCTGGAAAGAACAGACCAGAATGAAGCCAGAAGATTTTGAGTTGTTCAAGAAATAATTAATATTAGTACTCACTATAATGTCTGAGGCGAAGGCAATGGCACCCACTCCAGTACTCTTGCCTGGAAAATCCCACGGATGGAGGAGGGTGGGCTCCAGTCCATGGTGTCGATAAGAATCAGACACGACGAATGAGCCACTTCACTTTCACTTTTCACTTTCATGCATTGGAGGAGGAAATGGCAACCCACTCTAGTATTCTTGCCTGGAGAATCCTAGGGATGGGGGAGTCTGGTGGGCTGCCATCTATGGGGTTGCAGAGTCAGACACGACTGAAGCGACCTAGCAGTAGCAGCAGTATAATGTTTGAATTTCCTAAATTATATCTCTTTATTCCTGCTTGTTGAAGAGGTGATGGCACAAGTAATTTTTTCATTATACCTCTTTCACAGCTAAAGTCATGTCAGTAACCTGTTAGGAAACAATTAATTCTTTCTCATGCATGTCCCCTAAATTACTGAGTTGTTGATCAAACCCTTTAACATGACATTGCTTAGGACACTCAATCTTGCCATTATTGCATGTAATATTCAATATTCTGACTTGTCCTCTCACTGGGAGACTTTTGAATCATCTTCCTTAAGTAGCAATAATCTATATGCATAGATGGATAAACTGCAGATTTTGCAAAGGTTTATTATTTTTCAAAAATAATTCCTCCAGAACACCTCAGGCAGGCCATAAAGAAATTCTTTAGATAGTAACATAACATCTATGCGCTTGTGTCAAATTACATAACAGGGTCTACCAGCCCTTTTTAAGACACTCTTAGAGACTAGAAAGTGCTGCATGTAATATAGTAACAACAGAAGAATACACCATTTAGTTCTACCACATCTCCCAATGATTTTTCATGAGAAAGTATGTCAATAACAGATACAATAGGGCTTTTTTTTTTCTCTCCCTTTTCTTCTCTCCCCACTATGTCCAAACACCTCTGCTGTAATTCTGTTTGAGGGTATTGAGGAGGAAGAAATCTTCCTCTACCTTCTTGGTTTTTTTGGTTGGTCTAAGCATATATTGACATGAGACAGATTAACAAGAAAATCAAACAAAAGTTTGCTCAGTGGTAAAGAATCTGCCTGCCAATGCAGGAGACATAGGAGATGAAGGTTTGATCCCTGGGTCAGAAAGATCCCCTCATGGAGAAAATGTCAACCCACTCCAGTTTTCTTACCTGGAAAATTCCATGGACAGATGAGCCTGGCAGGCTATACTCCACGGAGGCTCAAAGAGTCAGACAGGACTGATACAAATGAGCATGCATGAGCACACATGGGAAAGACCTAGGAAAATTATTAACTCATCAAAATGGCTGAAACCCTCAGCTTAGGTACCATCTTCAGCTAAAGGTAATGGTGGGAATAGTGATTTGGGATGTCAAAGGGGAGGAGGCAACTGCATGAAGTTGGAAAAGCAAATGTTTGATAAACAATGTTTTCCAGACCACACAGAGACAATGGGACAGAGAAACGAATGTTGACAGACTTTGCTGGGTTCTTCTCTGTTCACAGACATGTTCATGTGATAGTTATCCATGGAATAGCTCCCATTCTGGAACAGGCGCTTCATCTACATTTATCAGGCAGTTAAGGGGAAGGTCAGGAAGTTTCTTCCTGAGTCTTTGTGTCCTTAATTGTTTCAGCTCAGAATATTCTTCATGTTAAGGAGACATTTTGGGGCAGCAAGTTTTACTCCCCTACAAGGGTAACTAATTATTGTTTCTGTTGGTGTTAATCTCAGAATTCTAATGTCTCTGTTGAGGCAGTGCTATTTATGTCCCCAGTTATTGCCCAAAGCTTTTACAAAATAGTTTCTTTGCAATCAATATGAAAACCAACCCTCTTTTGAACTCTGTGGTTGGCAGAATAAATGCTTGTTAAAAGATGTCCATTTCCAAATTCACAGATCTTTTGAATCTATTAAAGTTACATGTCAAAAAGTAATCAAATTTGAAGAGGGAATTGAGGTTGCTCTATTAGCTGATCTTAATAGATGTAAATTTTACTTATTGGCAACTACTGCCTATGAGACAGCCTGTCAGATAGCTCTGAGGAATTGTTTGAAAGAGGCAAGGGAAGAGCCAGGATACAGAAGAGATTTTGCTGAAAAACAAAACATGTAGTTGAATATCAAAACACTACTACTAATCATAAAAACTCCAAGACATCTCAAGTTAATTACTTTTGCTGTTTTTCTCTATATGGGAGGATGCAAGAATCTGGGATCATTGAAATTATTCCTTTGATAAGTATCTTAACTACTATGGCCACTATCATACCTTGGGAGACAGCTGCCTACCCTGGCTAATGGCTTGAAGGCAGGCAACATTCCTTGTTTACTGGAATGACAGGTAACATTCTTTGTTTACTAAAATGGCAAGCAACATTGTTTGTCCACAGACCATTTTAATCACATGAGTCTGGGAAACAGAAGAGTGAGTCTGAGAGTTATAAAAAGAATCATCATTTATGACCTTGATGATGAAGGAAGGAAGCCTTGAGGCAAAGAATGTGGAATATTCTAAGAGATATGAATAGCCTTCAACTGACAACCAGAAACTAGACAGGGATGTAGGTACTATATCTTCAAGCAACTGAATTCTGACAACAAGCTTAATAAAAAGAAAACAAATGTCTCCCTAAGTCTTTAGAAAAAATGTATCCCCCTCTATACTTTGTTTTTAGGTGAGTGAGACTTAGGTAAGACTTCTGACATTAAGAACTGCAAGACAATGTATTTATTGTTTTTAGCCACTAAATTTATATCAGTGTCTTCTCAAAGCAACAGAAATCTAAATCAAATCCAGACATAAATGCTAATCTGAACTGAAAGATAAAATGGATCTGTTGTCCCATTTCTCTCTTTGCTATCAATGTAAAAGCTCCTTTAGTTAATCTGGGTTAATCAGTTCATCAGATGTGTCCATTGCCTAGTCCTACCACTGGACATAGCTTGGAATCCCACTATATTCTTTCCTATGTCACAGTGTTGCAGAGAAGAAGCCAAATTTGACTCCATGTTGAAAACTGTTTCTTTTTCTTGCTTTTAATTGCTTTTGGTATTATGTGTTGTTATTCAGTTGCTCAGTCCTGTCTGACTCTTTGAGACCCCATTGACAGCAGCACTCCAGCCTTCCCTGTCCTTCACTACTTCCTGGAGTTTACTCAAACTCATGTTCATTGAGTCAATGATGCCATTCAACAATCTCATCCTCTGTCACCCCTTCTCATCCTGTCCTAATCTTTCCCAGCATCTCTTTTCCAGTGAGTCAGCTCTTCGCATCAAGTAGCCAAAGGATTGAAGTTTCAGCTTCAGCATCAGTCTTTACAATGAATATTCAGGGTTGATTTCCTTTAGGATTCACTGGTTTCATCTCCTGGCAATCCATGGGACTCTCAAGAATCTTCTCCAGCACCCCAATTCAAAAGCATCAGTTCTTTGCACTCAGCCTTCTTTATGGTCCAACTCTCAAATCTGTATATGAGTGCTGGAAAAACCATAGCTTTGACTATGTGGACCTTAGTCAGCCAAGTGATATGTCTGCTTTTAAATATGCTGTCTAAGTTTGTCATAGCTTTTCTTCCAAAGAGCAAAAGTCTTTTAATTTCATGGCTTCAGTCACTGCAGTGATTTTGGAGTCCAAGAAAATCTGTCACTGTTTCCATTTTTTCCCCATCTATTTGCCATGAAGTGATGGGACCAGATGCCATAATCTTAGTTTTTTTGAATGCTGAGTTTTAGTATTTAGTGTTTAAAAAAAATAAGTTTTTTGAATGTTGAGTTTTCCTATTATAATCATACATAATAGCCTGCTTGATAGGACCCTGCCCCTCTGACTTTATTCAGTTCATAGAGAGATAATCTGACCCTGCCCACCTGTGAACAGCTACAACAAAAAGAAGAGATTAACACATCCTTTCCAAAGGCTGGCCCTTCCTAGAGATGTTTTGCAAATCTGAAGACCCTTTTTATTTTACTTCCTCACTGCCTCTCCTTCTCTATTCTCCATTTTGACTTTATTTCCTTATTTCCTTTCTCTCTCTGGCTCTTTAAAACAACCTGGCTTTCAAAGCTCCACATGATGGTCTTTTGAGACATTAGTCTGCCATCTTCTCAGTCACAGTTTTCCAAATAAAGTCATATTCCTTGCGTCACAACCTCATCTCCTGGAATTATTGACCTGTCATGCAGGGAACAGAGTGAGCTGGGACTAGGTAGCAACAGTCTAATATGGAAATTGAGGCCTCAGTTTTGTTTACTCATGTCTTAATTATAATTTTTATACTTCATGGAAAAGTCTTGTCAGTTAAATTCAGTCACTCAGTCCTGTCCAACTCTTTGCAACCCCATGGACTACTGCTTGGCAGGCTTCCCTGTCCATTACTAAGTCCTGGAGCTACTCCAGGAAAAGTCTGTACATTTTACTTATTGACAACTACAACAAAAGTCTGTATAGCTTTTGCGCTAAATGGCTTCTAGACTAATCTTTTACTGGTGACTCTAATTTAGTTTTGCTCAGCACACACATAGTTTGAAGAAATTTAGCATTTTTTTGACACACAGGCACAGGAAGATAAAAGAGTCTTAGTGTGAGTTAAATGTTAGCTTTTGCATCTATTTTCAAGCAGAAAAAATAAACTAACTGTATTCAACATTGAGAATTCCTCTGCTTCTTAATCTCAAAAGATATTTTAAGTGGATATATTTATTTATAATAAATAAATACATATTTTCTTAACCAACTGAACTCAATAAGCATTATATCGTGTGAATATTCTAAACTGGTCTTGATTCAGGGAAAAAAGTGATTACTAGATTCTAAGGGCATTTCAGGTCTAAAGAATTTAAAGGTTGTTCTTAAAATTATGGCATTTCTAACAATATTGTCAATTCTTGAAATTACATCATTCACAGAATCTTGTTTTTGAATGTGTTTCTGAGTTGCTGAATCATGTCTGACTCTTTGCAACCCCACTGATTGTAGCCTGCAAAGCTCCTGTGTCCATGGAATTCTCCAGGCTAGAATACTGGATTGAGTAGTCATTTCCTTCTCCAGGGGAGCTTCCCTACCTGGGGATTGAAACCAGGCCTCCTGAATTACAGGCAGATTCTTAACTGTCTGAGGTACCAGGGAAGCTCTCATAGAAACATTCTCATAGAAATTTCTCATAGAAACTTTCTCACAGAAATTTCAAGCATAGAGCTTAAATTGTTACATGCTATGTGTCAGGTACTAAAACAACTTAAATGTATGTAGCATAAAATACACGGGAAGCAGTGCTCAGCTTCCCCTTACCAATTATATTAAAATCTGAGAGGAGAGATAAACTGAAGAAATAGTTGGAGTTTTTTTTGTTTGTTTGTTTGTTTTAAAGAAAACACAAATTTTTATGTTTTGTAAAATTATCTGCCAATTCATGTTGCAAAAAAGAAAAGTGTGCTAATAAGAATTTTTTGAATGTTGAGTTTTAAGCCAACTTTTTCATCTCCTCTTTCACTTTCATCAAGAGGCTCTTAAGTTTTTCATCAATTTCTGCCTTAAGGGTGGTGTCATATCTGAGGTTATGATATTCTGCTGGCAATCTTGACTCCAGCTTGTGCTTCATCCAGCATGGCATTTCACATAATGTACTCTGCATATAAGTTAGATAAGCAGGGTGACAATATACAGCTTTGACATACTCCTGTCCCAACTTGGAACCAGTCCGTTGGTCCATGTTCTGTGTTAACTGTTGCTTCTTGACCTGCATAAAGATTTCCCAGGAGGCAGGGAAGGTGGTCTGGTATTCCCATCTCCTGAAGAATATCCCACAGTTTGCTGTTATCTACACAGTCAAAGGCTTTGGTGTAATCAATAAAACAAAAATATGAGCTATCAAGGGAAAAAATAAACATCACCCAAGTTCTTTGCATTCTCTTCTGGAAAAAAAGTGCATTTTTGGTTGTATGCAGGATAGTTATATCATATAGACGTACATATATTATGATAGGCAAAAGTATGACTGTGAAAAGGAGTATTTCGTGCCATATCAATAAACAATGATGTCTCAGCCATCAGCTATTCTGAGCATCCAAATATGAATATCTGAGCCTGGAAAATGCACAGGAAAAGTAATGCTTGCTCAGCAGCCATTGAACTGCCTTCACTCCCTACTGGAGCATCGAGGAGCTTGGGGAAATGTGAAAAGATACAGGCTGATGACCCCAGAAAGCTGAGGTGCATATGGAAGGAATGATTTCAATAAGCCCAGACTCCAGCATATTTTCATACATAGAAAAGTGATAAATTTCTTAATTTGAAATACCCGGTTTTCCTTAATTAAAAATAATCCTTTGATGTTCTGACTACCTGCCTCTTGTTGCAAACTTCTCTACAACCTGACTCCTCCTCCACCTCCTTTAACTAGATCTCTTACAACTATTTGAGATGTTGTCTCCTGCTTTTGAAGTTTTAAAAATTCTCACTGAATAAAACATAACTTTCAACTTTAAGGTTGTGCATATTTTTCAGTCCACAGATCTTGTTACTTTCTTTATTTTGGAGATTAATTATGGTTTAAAGAGTTGTATATGGTTGCAAAGTTGACATATGTCAACTTATCTGGACCACAATGCTCAGGTACTTGGTCAAATATTCTTTGGGTGTTTTTAGATAAGATTTAAACTGGCAGACTTTAATTAAACCAAATTGGTCTCTGTAAGGTGGGTGATTCAGAACTGTGGAAAATTCTGAAAGAGATGGGAATACCAGACCACCTGACCTGCCTCTTGAGAAACCTATATGCAGGTCAAGAAGCAACAGTTAGAACTGGACATGGAACAGCAGACCGGTTCCAAAGAGGATAAGGAGTACGTCAAGGCTGTATATTGTGATCCTGCTTATTTAATTTCTATGCAGAGTACATCATGAGAAACGCTGGACTGGAAGAAACACAAGCTGGAATCAAGATTGCCAGGAGAAATATCAATCACCTCACATATGCAGATAACACCACCCTTATGGCAGAAAGTGAAGAGGAGCTAAAAAGCCTCTTGAAGAAAGTGAAAGTGGAGAGTGAAAAAGTTGGCTTAAAGCTCGACATTCAGAAAACGAAGATCATGGCATCTGGCTCCATCACTTCATGGGAAATAGATGGGGAAACAGCGGAAACAGCATCAGACTTTATTTTTTTGGGCTCCAAAATCACTGCAGATGGTGATTGCACCCATAAAATTAAAAGACGCTTACTCCTTGGAAAGAAAGTTATGACCAACCAAGACAGCATATTGAAAAGCAGAGACATTACTTTGCCAACAAAGGTCCGTCTAGTCAAGGCTATGGTTTTTATGATTTTATGGTTTTTATGGCTTTTATTGACGCTTTTGAACTGTGGTGTTGGAGAAGACTCTTGAGATTCCCTTGGACTGCAAGGAGATCCAACCAGTCCATTCTGAATGAGATCAGTCCTGAGTGTTCTTTGGAAGGACTGATACTTCATGCGAAGAGTTGACTCATTGGAAAAGAGTCTGGTGCTGGGAGGGGTTAGGGGAGGAGGAAAAGGGGACAACGGAGGATGAGATGGCTGGATGGCATCACCGACTCGAAGGACGTGAGTTTGAGTGAACTCTGGGAGTTGGTGATGGACAGGGAGGCCTGGCGTGCTGCGATTCATGGGGTCGCAAAGAGTCGGACACGACTGAGCAACTGAACTGAACTGAAGGTGGGTGAACTTCATTCAATGAGTGGAAGGCCTGAATAGAAGAAAAGACTGCTTTCCCACAAAAAGATGGAATTCTCCATAGTCCATCCTTAGACTTCAACTGTATCATTGACTCTTCCTGGTTCTACAGCAGACCACTTTTAAACGGAATCTAAGAGTTTCCAGAGTTGCCAGCCACCAAATTTTGTACCCCATAATCACATGAACTACTTCCTGATGCATAATAATTTTTTTTCTAATACAGAAACTGATGCAGAATTCCTAAGAAGTTGGTTTAAAACTCAACATTAAAAATTCTCCAAGCCAGCTTCAACAGTACAAGAGCTGTGAAACTCTAGATATTCAAGCTGGATTTAGAAGAGGGAGAGGAGCTAGAGATCAAACTGCCAACATCTTTTGGATCATAGAAAAAAAAGCAAGAGAGTTCCAGAAAAACATCTACTTCTGTTTTATTGACTGAGCCAAAGAATAGTGTGTGGATCACATAGTTTGACTGTGTGGATCACAACAAACTGTGGAAAATTCTGAAAGAGATGGGAATACCTGACTATCTGACCTGCCTCCTAAGAAATCTGTATGCAGGTCAAGAAGCAACAGTTAGAACCAGACATGGAACAACCAACTGGTTCCAAATTGGGAAAGGAGTACTTCAAGGCTATATATTGTCACTCTGCTTATCTAACTTATATATGCAGAGTACATCTTGCAAAATGCCAGGCTGGATGAAACACAACCTGGAATCAAGAATACTGGCAAAAATATCAATAACCTCAGCTATGCACATGACACCACCCTTATGGCAGAAAGCAAAGAACTAAAAGGCCTCTTGATGAAAGTGAAAGAGGAGAGTGAAAAGTTGGCTTAAAACTCAATATTCAAAAAACTAAGGTCATGCCCTCTGGTCCCATCACTTCATGGCAAATAGAGTGGGAAACAATGGAAACAGTGAAAGATCTTATTTTCTTGGGCTCCAAAAATACTGTAGATGTTGATGGTAGCCATGAAGTGAAAAGATGCATGCTTCTTGGAAGAAAACCTATGACCAACGTAGACAGCATATTAAAAAACAGAGACATTGCTTTGCTGACAAACGTCCATCTAGTCAAAGCTATGGTTTTTCCAGTAGTCATATATCGATGTAAGAGTTGGACTATAAAGAAAGCTGAGCACCAAAATACTGATGCTTTTGAATGTGATGTTGGAGAAGACTCTTGAGAGTGCCTTGGACTGCAAGGAGATTAAACCAGTCAATCCTAAATTAAATCAGTCCTGTATATTCATTGGAGGGACTGATGCTGAAGCTGAAGCTCCAATACTTTGGCCACCTGATGCAAACAACTGACTCACTGGAAAAGACCCTGATGACGGGAAAGATTGAAGGCTGGAGTATAAAGAGACAGAGGATGAGGTGGTTGGATGGCGTCACCAACCCAATGGACGTGAGTTTGAACAAGCTCTGGGAGCTGGTGATGAACAAGGAAGCCTGGCATGCTGCAGTCCATGGTGTCGCAAAAGTCGGACATGGCTGAGTGACTGAACTGAATTACATAATAATAAACAGGCATATCAGATGTTCAAAATTTTGATATATTGAGAAAATTTTAACATAATTTAGAAAATATATGCAGTAATAAGTATTTTGTAATGTGCAAAATAATTATAAGTGATTTTTAGGCAATGGCTTTTATAAACTATTTTGTAACTCAAACTTAAAAAGTTTTATGAAGTGAATTAATCAGATAAGCAAACATTACTAAGCAGTATAACATCATTTTGGATGTAGCAAACAGTGATTGATAAAGTCATGCTGATATATATAATTTTCAAAATTTGAATTGCTACATCTTCAAAATAGACTTCTATCTACTTTGACGTATTAAAAAATGTCTTAGGTTGATTTAACTCTTTAGAGAAGGTAATATTTACTTATGATTCCTGAAAACTGTTTATTATAAACATATATGTTGAAAAAATAGTGTATTTTCATTTATTCTATGAAAAAGTAGAATATCAGTTTACAGCCTCACGTTTGTTTATTATAGTTTGATATTTATTTGAAAACATAATATCATTCCTGTGTGTTTGCATTGATTGTGTTTGTTCTAAAAATTTATAAACATCCGTGAAATCTGTATTTAAAAGGAAAGCATAACTCTTTTATTCCAATGTAAATTTCAGCAATGGACTAATTTGAATTCAGACTAGAACCAGTGGCAGTCTGCCAAAGCTCTGTGAATATTTAAAAATCTTTCTTGCTGTTGTTTCAACTTATATAGAATACAAATACACACAGGATAAGTGAGCATGTGCATATACAGTCTTTTTATGTGATATTTCATGACAATGTTTCAAAGGCTGAAAAAAAAAACCCAGCACATTTGAATCTCCTTTGTGTTATAAAGCGTGCATTAGATGTATATCAAACTACTATCTATATAATCATACATATGTATATGTATTTCAAACTTTTGGAAAATATTATATACTATAAATATCATATATACAAATATTCTATACATAGAGATTCAACTTTAACATATAGAATTATAACATTTTATATTGAAATAAATTATAGAATATAATTTTCATTATAACAACCACAGACTAGGAAAGTAAGCCTTAGAAATAATTTCTTATAGTACACATAGATAAGTTCCTTTTTTAAACCTTTCAACAAACTATTAGTAATTATTTTCATTTTAGAGTTAACAAATTTTGAAGAGTCTGTAGAATGGTGACTTTTATGCATGATACTTGCAAGATCATAAATAAAGTAGAGCAGGCATTTGAATGAATATAAGTGTAATTCCAAATAACATGTATGCTTTTTCCAACAAAAATATACCAAATGTAGCCTCTATAATGGAGAAGGCAATGGCACCCCACTCCAGTACTTTGCCTGGAAAATCCTATGGACGGAGGAGCCTGGTAGGCTGCAGTCCATGGGGTCGCTAAGAGTCGGATACGACTGAGTGACTTCACTTTCACGCATTGGAGAAGGAAATGGCAACCCACTCCAGTGTTCTTGCCTGGAGAATCCCAGGGACGGGGGAGCCTGGTGGGCTGTTGTCTATGGGGTCAGACATGACTGAAGTGACTTAGCAGCAGCCTCTATAACAATTATGCAAGTAATTAATACTTAAAAAAAACCCCAAGATTTATTTTTCCAGTTAAAATAATATAGGCAATTGCATTAGTGAACTCCTTTACTACAGAGGACATATTTACAGATCTGTAAAATTCTTATGATTGATACAAAAAATTATATATGAAAAAAGAATTTAAGCTCCTTTCCAGCTTGCATAATACATATCACCAACTATTCATTACTCAAAAGATCTTTTTGCTCCTTTCATGTGGAAAATAATTGAAAATCTTCTTGAGTATTTATCACTACAATGTGGGTTAAGTTTGAGATATCTCTCTTAAGACGTTTTCATAGTTTTCAAAATGCACTCCTGCAAATTACCATTTGAGAATTAGACAATGTATAGCAGCAACTGGTTCCACTATTAGCTCTGACTCAGGAAAAATGAAAGATTGAGGTAATCAGAATAGTCTATCAGGATATGGACATAAGTGGTACTGATCTTTATGTAGACTTGTGACTTGAAATGCACATGCAATTTTAATGAGAAAATTGACTTTAAAATATTGGATCATGGTGGAGAGGTCTGACAGAATGTGGTCCACTGGAGAAGGGACTGGCAAACCACTTCAGTATTCTTGTCTTGAGAACCCCATGAACAGTATGAAAAGGCAAAATGATAGGATACTAAAAGGGAACCCCCAGGTTGGTAGGTGCCCCTTATGCTACCGGAGATCAGTGGAGAAATAACTCCAGAAAGAATGAAGGGATGAAGCCAAAGCAAAAACAATACCCAGCTGTGGATGTGACTGGTGATAGAAGCAAAGTCGATGCCATAAAGAGCAATATTGCATAGGAACCTGGAATGTCAGGTCCATGAATCAAGGCAAATTGGAAGTGATCAAAAGGAGATGGCAAGAGTGAATGTTGAGATTCTAGGAATCAGCGAACTAAAATGGACTGGGATGGGTGAATTTAACTCAGATGACCATTATATCTACTACTCTGGGCAGGACTACCTTAGAAGGAACGGAGTAGCCATCATGGTCAACAAAAATCCGAAATGTAGTGAAGTGAAGTCACTCAGTCATGTCCCACTCTTTGTGACCCCATGGACTATAGCCTACCAGGCTCGTCCCTCCATGGGATTCTCCAGGCAAGAGTACTGGAATGGGATGTGATTTCCTTCTTCAGGGGATCTTCCCCACCCAGTGATCAAACCTGGGTCTCCCACATTTCAGACAGATGCTTTAACCTCTGAGCCACCAGCCCAAAATGCAGTACTTGGATGCAATCTCAAAAATGACAGAATGATCTCTGTTTGTTTCCAAGACAAACCATTCAATATCAAGGTAATCCAAGCCTATGCCCAAACCAGTAAAGCTGAAGAAGCTGAAGTTGAACTATGAAGACTTACAAGACCTTTTAGAACTAACAACCAAAAAAGATGTCCTTTTCATTATAGGGGACTGGAATGCAAAAGTAGGAAGTCAAGAAACACCTGGAGTAACAGGCAAATTTGCCCTTGGAGTATGGAATGAAGCAGGGCAAAAGCTAATAGAGTTTTGCCAAGAGAAGGCACTGGTCATAACAAACACTCTCTTCCAACAACTCTAGAGAAGACTCTACACATGGACATCACCAGATGGTCAACACTGAAATCAGATTGATTGTATTCTTAGCTGCCAAAGATGGAGAAGCTCTATACAGTCAGCAAAAAAAAAGACTGGGAGCTGACTGTGGCTTATATCATGAACCCCTTATTGCCAAATTCAGACTTAAATTGAAAAAAGTGGGGAAAACCACTAGACCATTCAGGTATGACTTAAATCCCTTATGATTATACAGTGGAGTGAGAAATAGATTTAAGGGGTTAGATCTGATAGACAGAGTGCCTGATGAACTATGGAATGAGGTTTGTGACATTGTACAGGAGACAGGGATCAGGACCATCCCATGGAAAAGAAATGCAAAAAAGCAAAATGAGATTATACAGTGGAAGTGAGAAATAGATTTAAGGGGTTAGATCTGATAGACAGAGTGCCTGATGAACTATGGAATGAGGTTTGTGACATTGTACAGGAGACAGGGATCAGGACCATCCCATGGAAAAGAAATGCAAAAAAGCAAAATGGCTGTCTGAGGAGACCTTACAAATACCTGTGAAAAGAAGAGACGTGAAAAGGAAAGATATACCCATTTGAATGCAGAGAGCCAAAGAATAACAAGGAGGGATAACAAGGCCTTCCTCAGTGATTAGTGAAAGAAATACAGGAAAATAATAGAATGGGAAGGACTAGAGATCTCTTCCAGAAAATTAGAGATACAAAGGGAACATTTCATGCAAAGACGGGCTCAATAAAGGACAGAAATGGTATGGACCTAACAGGAGCAGAAGATACTAAGAAGAGGTGGCAAGAATACAAAGAAGAACTGTACAAAAAAGATCTTCATGACCCCGATAATCACGATGGTGTGATCACTCACTTAGAGCAAGACATCCTGGAATGTGAAGTTAATGGGGCCTTAGAANCGATTACCGGGAGAAATATCAACAACCTTAGATATGCAGATGACACCACCCTTATGGCAGAAAGTGAAGAGGAACTAAAAAGCCTCCTGATGAAAGTGAAAGTGGAGAGTGAGAAAGTTGGCTTAAAGCTCAACATTCAGAAAACAAAGATCATAGCATCTGGTCTCATCACTTCATGGGAAATGGATGGGGAAACACTGGAAACAGTGTCAGACTTCATTTTGGGGGGCTCCAAAATCACTGCAGATGGTTATTGCAGCCATGAAATTAAAAGCTGCTTACTCCTTGGAAGAAAAGTTATGATCAACTTAGATAGCGTATTAAAAAGCAAAGATATTACTTTGCCAGCAGACGTCTGTCTAGTCAAGGCTATCATTTTTCCAGTGGTCATGTATGGATGTAAGATTTGGACTGTGAAGAAAGCTGAGCACTGAATAATTGATGCTTTTGAACTATGGTGTTTGAGAAGACTCTTGAGAGTCCCTTGGACTGCAAAGAGATCCAACCAGTCCATCCTAAAGGAGATCAGTCCTGCGTTTCATTGGAAGGACTGATGCTGAAGCTGAAGCTCCAATACTTTGGCCACCTCAAGGAAAGAGTTGACTCATTGGAAAAGACTCTGATGCTGGGAAGGATTGGGGGCAGCAGCAGAAGGGGACGACAGAGGATGAGATGGCTGAATGGCTTCACCGACTTGATGCACATGAGTTTGAGTGAACTCCGGGAGTTGATGATGGACAGGCAGGTCTGGCGTGCAGCGATTCATGGTGTCGCAAAGAGTTGGACATAACTGAGTGACTGAACTGAATTGAACTGAATAGGTATATGGATTTTTTTTTTTTTCTGAATAGCTTTTTGGAAATTTCTTGATACAGTAGAAATGGTAATGCTTTAAGGAACTCTTTAGCATCGAATTTGTATATTGTTTTGCCCAAATTTGGTGTTACAATAGATACATCAAGGTCAAAATTTGTCCAGTTTTCTTCCAATGTGTTCTTTTTTTTCTTCCTGCTTCAGGAATCCAATATAGGATAACAAACATTTATTTTCATGCCTCATAGTTTCCTCTGATTGGTAAATGTTTCTCAATCTTTTCTTTATTTCACATACTTGTACAATCTTGGGGAGTTCTGGCCATCTACTTAGGAGAAGGTTTCTTCAAGTGGTTTGTCTGATGCTTTCTGTATGTGTAATTTGACAAAATGTCTTCAAGCTCACCATAGGCTTATTTTATCTGTCCTGCCAAGGCTACCAGGGAGTCCATCAAAGGCATCCTTTATTTCTGTTACATGGTTACTAATTTCTCTCAGTTATGTTTATTTTATTTGGTGGGAGGAGGTTGGCTTTTTTTTCTTACTTTTTCCGTATCTTTTTGAAATTATCTGTTTCTGTGTGTTTCATTAGAGTCATTAACATATAAATCAAAGCTATCTAAAATTCTGTGCCTGGTAGTTCCCATAAATGTTTCATATCTGTGTTTGATTGTCAAAATTGATTCATCTATTCAGAATGTTTTTTTCTTGAGGTTGGTATGCTTGGTAATTTTTGGATGAAAGTTGGACATATTGTATCAGATAATAGACACAAGGGACTTATTTTTAATGCTTAGAAAAGAGCGTTATTTCCTTCTCTTGGGCCTTTAGTATGAGGATTGAGTGAATCTATTCAAGAGTCAGATTTTCTATAAAGTTTGTTGTTACTCTGATTACCAGAGTTGGAATTTTTGTTGTTTTGTTCACTGAGTACATCAAATTCCTGTAGTAATACATTTTCTTTTTTTTAATTGCCTTGATTGAGTTTGGGGCTTTCCTTTGTTCTGCTTCCCCAAAAATACCTCTTTGTTGCAGCTATCCTAATTTTTCCACTACTTGGGATTTTGTTAGTATGGTGCTGAAGGGGAAGGGTCGGGGGGAGAATTTTCTGATGTTCCAATTTTACTGGAACATCTCAAGCTTCAGCTTATGGACCTGAGCTGACAAGATAGACTTCACAGGTTTTCTTTCCCTCCTCTAAAGATTGAGTTCCTTTTTTCTGGAATCTATCCAACTGCAGTTGAAGTTCTCCAGTGTTTACAGTCACGATTTAGGAGTTGTTCCCTCTGTAGATTAAATCCTTGGTTACCTGAAGGATATATGAAAAATGAGTCCCGGCAGAATGTGGCTTTCCTGGTCATCCAACAGCTGCTGTAGAAATTCTGCCCAGCAGAATAAATTATTTGTTCCATTAATGAAATAGGGAACACGGATTTACACAAATTTCAACAGTAGCTGTTTTTCCTCTCCACCAAGTAGCACCATGTAGGGGAGGAAGGTTATCTCTAAATTCTCTTCAACCCTTTTTTTATGAGCCAGATGGATATCCTTCAAGTAACAGCCTGCAAGTGGGTGGGAACTTCCCCATGTCTGTGGACAACAGGACCTTCACAGTTAAGTTACACTTAAACTTTACCAATTTCTAAAATGTTCTTGTAGGGACATTAAAATTTATGATTTTGTATATCATGTGGCATTTCCACAAGTACCTGAAAGCTCAGGTTTCCCCCTTGACTCACCATTCTCTTTGACTTAGGTTATCTGATGGGTTCAACAAAAGTCATTAGTGTACAGTTCACCTTCTGTTTTGTTGGGAATATGGGGGAGTGAAGTGTTTCTAGCTCTATATTTTTGAGATGAATCCTGATATCATGATGCTGATAAATGTTTAATGTATCTGTGAAGTCATTAGATAGCTAACAAGCTAATAAGAACTTGTGCAGGTAAGATCCTGAAAAGTAGGGAAAACCAAAATTGTGAGTCTCATGCAGTATTACTTTTCCCTTCTGGAGAATGATGAATGTGAAATGTTTAAGCCTTAGGGAAGAAAAAATGGAGAAACATAAGCTGCATGTTTAGATAGTGGAAAGGAAGGTATAACTGACACTTTTTGGATGAAACCATGGGGGGCAAACATTAAGAGCAAGCATACATCAGAAATAGACCACTCTTCACAGGAATCAAAGCCCAGTTATAATTAATTTAAATTATGTTGATCTATGATTGCTTTTGCCTCCAGCCCAGCTGACAGCCTGAAGCAAAATTAAATCCTCAATGGGGAAATATAGCCAGAGCTTTGAGTTATCTACATGATTTTTCATAAAGAAGAGCCATTTCTCCATCTGAATGACAGACCTATAAAAACACAGGGCTATCTCCAAAAATATCAACACAAAGTTGAATGGCAGAAAAATATAAAATATAATACAAATATAATACAAAGATAATATAATACAATTATTAAATACAAATTTCAATATTATTGTACATAATATGCTCAAGGAAATGGAACATAAGATGGAGAAAGGAGGCAGAGAATCAGCAACTATAAAAATAAAGCAAACAAATATCCCAGAATATTTTTTAAAAAAATACAACAATTGAAATTAAGAATTCAGTGAATGAGTTTAAGAAGATTTGAGGGATCCTAAGAGAGAACTGGTGAACTGAAATCCAGTTCAGAACAATATAAACATACTAAAGCACATAGGGATTAAAGGATGGGACCTAAAATAAGAGACTAACAGAGGTACACAAGCTGGGATGAAAATGATGTTATTCAGGCAGTAGAAAAATAATTCCTGCAGTTCTGACAAATGGGAGAGAAAGAAATTTTTAAGCATTTGTCAGGGAAAGCATATTAGTGATCAGCTCAGTTCAGTCGCTCAGTCGTGTCCGACTCTGCGACCCCATGAATTGCAGCACACCAGGCCTCCCTGTCCATCACCAACTCCCGAGTTCACTCAGATTCATGTCCATCGAGTCCGTGATGCCATCCAGCCATCTCATCCTCGGTCATCCCCTTCTCCTCCTGCCCCCAATCCCTCCCAGCATCAGTGCAAATACATTTTTCCTATGAGAGATAACAGTATTCACCTGTTGCTCTTAAGCAGATGGGGAGCTAAAATATACACGAATAGCACAATGGTTAACAGAGAGATTAAAAAAAAAAAGCTTTCTGAGCTCTGATCAGCATCACTTGTCACTGGATACATATTGCTAAATTCCAAATGGTGGCTAAAGTGTCAGTAAATTAAGTAAAACTTAATCTAGATTCACAGGGGCTGATGCCACTTGATATAACATAAAGGATGATGTTATATTCATCTTTATTGTCAAAATCATATTAAAGTCTCTACAGATAACACTAAAAGTAAAGGAATGCTTAAGTAAATGCTAATGAAAGAGGAATATCTTCATAAAATTAAGAGTATATTAACATTTTGCTTATTCTTATAACATTATAGAAAACTTTAGTAAAGGTCTAGTTATTTTATCCACAATCTCTCTAATCACAATTGTTCTAATATGACAAAAGTGAACACTAGGGTGAAGATCTATATTTTTCTCTTGTGAATAATAGCAATATCGACTGGCAATTTGTATGAACCTGAAACAGTAAATAACATTTTATTTAGGAGGCATTAATCAAATGCAGTGTATCCACATTTGACTTGTACTTATATATGAGCTCCATGAATATTCAAACATCATTATTTTTAAACATGTAAATAACTGCAGTCCAATTGAATATGAAGTATCTTTAGGTAACATCTACAACTTTAAATACATCATTAAATTTAAAAAGAGAAGGTTTGGAATTTAACTTACTAAGGAGATTGATTTATGTAAAATATGATTGAGCCCTTGAATATTAAAATTTTTTTCTAACCACTATTCCCCATATTCTTGCCAGAATAGAATAGAATATACATATATAATAAAATGAAATACTGAGTCACGATGAAGCATTTTAAATCCTATCACCTCCACCATAGTCGTATGTATTTTTAATATTGTTTAAAATGTTTACTTCCTTCTCTTTTTAGTAAAACTTACTTGTTTAAAAAGATATGTAACATCTCGTGGCTTTTCATGGGTCAAAACTTAATAACACCTTTCAAATACAGAATTAATAACTGGTCAGTAGGCAAATACCTATAAAAAAGCTTGTGGCAAATACTCCACAAGTATTAGGGTGAAAGAAATATGGTGTCATATATTTGTTTCCCTAAACTATATAAACTGCTGGAGATAAAAAAGGAATAAATACTCAATACATGCCTTATGCTGAAAAGACTAAGGTCAAAAGAAAGAGGAATGGAGAAGAGAACAGAGGGTGAGGGAAAATGTTGTAGACAACAAAAATTATTTAAGATGATGGTTAGAGAATTTTAGATTTCATATATCTGCTTACAAATAATTAATTTACCTGCTGGTTTTCAAATACACTAAGCCTCACTAGAAAAGATTTAAATATTACTAAATTTTGATTAAATTCTCAATGATAAAGAACATCTGTCATATGTTAAAGCATAATAAGAATACTATTTACAGTCCTGTGACAGAGAGTAAATGCAGGGCAATAAAAAAGGGCAACTGAATGATGGATTTTAGGATACAGAAAATATTCTAATGTCATCAATGCTTTGGATTATTAAATAAAAGTAGCCATATTAGAGAAAATATCTGTACCACTTTGAGGTTACATTTACCATTCATTTTATTAATTGCCAGATAAGATTTAATTGAACTGATTCTGAAACTATGGGATCCATCATTTCTGAAGGCTCCCCTTCATTTGTTTGTTCTGTTGTGCTAATATAAGTAATTAAAGAGATTTGTGAATTACATGCATAGCTCCTTATTTCTAATATATTTATCATTAAATGAAAAATAATAGCAATAGATCAAGAAACTCTGTAAGATTAAGATCAATAAACATTATCATGAAACTAAGCATTTACATGAAATGGGCGAAACAACTGTCTTTTAACTTTGAGATTACAATTTACCCCACCTTTTCTTTTATTGGAGAGATTAACAAATATTTCATTACATGTGAAAGATCATACTAAGATTACGTGCTATGTATTTACAAGAATCCTGTCTGATTACACATACATACATGCATAAATAAATAAAATTTTCAAATAAACCCAAGAATAATAAAAAGAAAATATTTTTAGGATTGATTGATAAATTGTTCCAAAAAGAAAATAAAAGCAAAAAAGAACAGTGAGAAATGTGTTAATAATTTTACTTAAAATTAAATTAATTATTTTAGAAGTTTTGAAAAATCATTTGTATTATGTTCAGTGGTCATATAGTTTAGTTGGTAAAATAATCCACCGCAAAGCAGGAGAACCCGGTTTGATTCCTGGGTTGGCAAATACACTGGAGAAGGAATCAGCTACCCACAGTATTCTCAATATTCCCTATAGCTCAGTTGGTAAAGAATCTGCCTGCAATGTGGGAGACCTGGGTTCAATCCCTGGGTTGGGAAGATCTCCTGGGGAAGGGAAAGGCTACCTACTGCAGTATTCAGGCCTGAAAAATTCCATGGACTGTAGAGTTCATGGGATTTCAAAGAGTCAGACATGATTAAATGACTTGCACTTTAATTTTTCACCTTCAGTGGTCATAATATTCTCCTGCCGAAATAAAATTATCATAGAATATCAAGACAGGAAGGAAAAGATACAAAGAATTTTAAAGTATAGGATAGAAGCCTTTGGTCTATTGAAGGTGTGTATGAGAACCAATGTTTAAACTGATTAATATTTGAACTTTAATGTTTAAAATATTTGGAATTTGCTAGCTGAAAATACTTTAATTTTGAGGTTATGATTAAAATATTCTATTATTCCTTGGCAGGAATATCAGAGCAGTGAGGCTGGCACCTCTAAATGATGACCTCCCCCAAGTTTATTTTATTTACTGTTCCTAAGCTTGTACTTCTTCAAGAAATGGGAATATCAGACCACCTTACCTGCTTCTTGAGAAAGTTGTATGCAGATCAATAAGCAACAGTTAGAACCAGACATGGAACAACGGACTGGCTCCAAATTGGGAAAGGATGTATATTGTCAAGGATGTATATTGTCAAGGATGTATATTGTCACTGTACTTATTTAATGTATATGCAGAATACATCATGTGAAATGTGGGGTTAGATGAAACTCAAGCTGGAATCAAGATTGCCAGGATAAATATCAATAACCTCAGATATGCAGATGACATCAAGCTAATGGAAGAAAGAGAAGAAGAAGAACAAAAAAGCCTCTTGACTAATGTGAAAGAGGAGAGTGAAAGAGTTGACTTAAAACCCAACAATCAAAAAACCAAGATCATGACATCTGGACCCATCATTTCTGGGAAATATATGGTAAAAAATGGAAACAGTGACAGACTTTATTTCCTTAGGCTACAAAAACACTGTGGATGGGGACTGCAGTCATGAAATTAAGAGACACTTACTCTTTGGAAGAAAAGCTATGACAAACTTAGACAGTGCATTAATAGGCAAAAACATCACTTTGCCAACAAAGGTCTGTCTCCTCAAAGCTACTGTTTATAGGGTTCTCAAGACAAGAATACTGAAGTGGTTTGCATTCCACTGAAAGATGAACTCCCCAGGTCTGTAGGTACCCAATATGCTACTTGAGGTCAGTGGAGAAATAACTCCAGAAAGAATGAAGAGACAGAGGCAAAGCAAAAACAACACCCAGTTGTGGATATGACTGGTGATGGAAGTAAAGTCCAATGCTATAAAGAGCAATATTGCATGGGACCCTGGAATGTTAGGTCCGTGAACCAAGGAAAACTGGAAATGGTCATAGAGGAGACAGCAAGAGTGAACATCGACATTTTAGGAATCAGCAAAATAAACTGGACTGGAATGGGTGAATTTAACTCAGACGACCGATGTATCTACTATTGTGGGCAAGAATCCATTAGAAGAAATGGAGTACCCATCATCATCAACAAAAGAGTCCGAAATGCAGTACTTCGATGCAGTCTCAAAAACGACAGAATGATCTCTGTTCGTTTCCTAGGCAAATCATTCATTATCATGGTAATCCAAGTCTGTGCCCCTACCAGTAACGCTGAAGAAGCTGAAGTTGAACGGTTCTATGAAGACCTATAAAACCTTCTAGAACTAACACCCACAAAAGATGTCTTTTCCTTATGAGGGGCTGAAATGCAAAAGCAGGAAGTCAAGAGCTACCTGGAGTAACAGGCAAATTTGGCCTTGGAGTACAAAATGAAGCAGGGCAAAGCCTAATAGAGTTTTGCCAAGAGAATGTACTGGTCATAACAAACACCCTCTTCCAACAACACAAAAGAAGACTCTACACATGGACATCACCAGATGGTCAACACTGAAATCAGATGATTATATTCTTTGCAGCCAAAGATGGAGAAGCTCTATACAGTCAGCAAAAACAAGACCGGGAGATGACTGTGGCTCAGATCATGACCTCCTTATTGTCAAATTCAGACTTAAATTTAAGAAAGTAGGAAAAACAACTAGACCATTCAGTTATGACCTGTCAAAACCCTTATGATTATACAGTGGAAGTGAGAAATAGTTTTAGGGCCTAGATTTGATAGCCAGAGTGCCTGATGAACTATGGACAGAGGCTCATGACATTGTACAGGAGACAGAGAGCAAGATCAACCTCAAGAAAAAGCGATGCAAAAAAGTGAAATGGCTGTTTAAGGAGGCCTTCGAAAGCTGTGAAAAGAAGAGAAGCAAAAAGCAAAGGAAAAAAGGAAGGATATACCCATTTGAATGCAGAGAGCCAAAGAATAACAAAGAGGGGTAACAAGGCCTTCCTCAGTGATCAGTGAAAGAAATACAGGAAAATAATAGAATGGGAAGGACTAGAAATCTCTTTGAGAAAATTAGAGATACCAAGGGAACATTTCTTGCAAAGATGTGCTCAATAAAGGACAGAAATAATACGGACTTGACAGAAGCAGAAGATATTAGGTGGAGAGAATACAAAGAACTGTTCAAAAAGATCTTCATGACCCAGATAATCACAGTGATGTGATCACTCACCTGGAGCCAGGCATCCTGGAGTGCAAAGTCAAGGGGGCCTTTGGCAGCATCACTATGAACAAAGCTGGTTGAGGTGATAGAATTCCAGCTGAGCTATTTCAAGTCCTAAAAGACGGTGCTGTGAAAGTGCTGCACTCAATGTGTCAGCAAATTTGGAAAACTCAGCAATGGCCACAGGACTGGAAAAGATCAGTCTTCACTCCAATCCCAAAGAAAGGCAATGCCAAAGAATGCTCAAACTACCACACAAGTGAACTAATCTCATAACGCTAGTAAAGTAATGCTCAAAATTCTCCAAGCCAGACTTCAGCAATACATGAACCGTGAACTTCCAGATGTTCAAGCTGGTTTAGAAAAGGTAGAGGGACCAGAGTTCAAATTGCCAACATCCGCTGTATCATGGAAAAAGCAACAGAGTTCCAGAAAAACATCTATTTCTGCTTGATTTACTATGCCAAAGTCTTTGACTGTGTGGATTACAATAAACTGTCAAAAATTCTGAAAGAGATGGGAATACCAGACCACCTAACTTGCCTCTTGAGAAATCTGTATGCAGGCCAGGAAGCAACAGTTAGAACTGGACATAGAACAACAAACTGGTTCCAAATAGGAAAAAGAGTACGTCAAAGTTCTTTACTGTGACCCTGCTTATGTAACTTCTATGAAGAGTACATCATGAGAAACCCTGGGCTGAAAGAAGCACAAGCTGGAATCAAGATTGCCGGGAGAATATCAATAACCTCATACATGCAGATGACACCACTTTTGTGGCAGAAAGTGAAGAGGAACTGAAGAGCCTCTTGATGAAAGTGAATGAAGGAGAGTGAAAAAATTGGCTTAAAGCTCAACATTCAGAAAACAAAGATGCCATGGCATCTGGTGCCATCACTTCATGGCAAATAGATGGAAACAGTGGCAGACTATATTTTGGGCTCCAAAATCACTGCAGATGGTGACTGCTGCCATGAAATTAAAAGACACTTGCTCCTTGGCAGAAAAGTTATGACCAACCTAGACAGCATATTTAAAAGCAGAGACATTACTTGGACCACAAAGGTCCATCTATCAATGCTATGGTTTTTCCTGTAGCCATCTATGGATGTGAGAGTTGCACTATAAAGAAAGCTGAGCACTGAAGAATTAATGCTTTTGAACTGTAGTGTTGGAAAAGACTCTTACAAGTCCCTTGAACTGCAGGAGATCCAACCAGTCCATATTAAAAGAAATCAGTCCTGAATATTCATTGGAAGGACTGATGCTGAAGCTGAAACTCCAATACTTTGGCTACCTGATGTGAAGAGCTAACTCATTACATGTGTGATATCATAAGTGAAACGAATCGCCAGTCCAGGTTTGATGCAGGATGCTTGGGACTGATGCACGGGGATAATCCAGAGAGAGGGTGTGGGGTGGA
>SJXQ01001243.1:65264-132695 GCA_006408695.1 Aepyceros melampus
AGGATGCAGGATGCTTGGGACTGATGCACGGGGATAATCCAGAGAGAGGGTGTGGGGAGGGAGGGGGGAGGTGGGGGTCGGGATTGGGAGTTCATGTATACTCGTGGCTGATTCATGTCTATGTGTAGCAAAACGAATACAGTATTGTAAAGCAAAACAAACTAAAAAAATAAAAATTAAAAAAAAAAAGACTCTGATGCTGGGAAAGACTGAAGGTGGGAGGAGAAGGTGGTGACAGAGGATGAGATGGTTGGATGGCATCACTGACTCAGTGGACATGAGTTTGAGTAAATTCCAGGAGATGATGATGGACAGGGAGGCCTGGCATGCTGCAGTTCATGGGTTTTAAAGAGTTGGACACAATTAAGTCACTAAACTGAACTGAACTTGTAGGTTTTTTGGTAAATACCTTAAAACTTATATTATTGATTCAATTCATTTATTCACTCATAGTGGTTGGGCCTTGCTAAGAAATCCTTAACTAATTGAAAGTTGCAAAGGTTTGCCATCATTTTTAAATTTCACACATTTTGTGTTTTGTTTCATATAAGGAGTATGTTTCATTCTATTTAATTTTTGTAGGGCATTAACTAAAGGTTTGTGCATCACTTTTCCCATAGTTATATGCAACTGTTCCAGCACTATTTATTAAAAGTACAAAGTGCCTTGGACTACATTGGAATTCTATCAAAAATCAATTGACTGGATTCTCTGGTCTGTTAAGCTTTATAAGAAACAGTTGAACTGTTTTCTGAAACTGTCATACTATTTAGAATCTCTCCAACAACGAATGAATGTTCTAGATGTTCCCATACTTTCCAATAATTACTACTGTCATCCTTTTAAATTTTAGCTATGCTTTTGTGTGTAAACCTTTCTCATTGAGCTTTTAATTTACATTTCATGAAACCTACTTATCTTGAGAAATTTTACTGTGTTCATTAGCCATTCTTTTTATATCAATTGAATTCACATAAATGTAGTTTGGTGAATTTAGCCACATCTTTTTTTGTAAACTGTTCAAAAATTTTCCCTTTTTATTGAGATTTTTGTCTCATTGAATTGTAAGTTACTTATATACTCTGAACAGATGACTTCATAGATGTTTTGTGAAGTTTGTACTTTACCTTTTCATTTTATCAACAGTGTCATGAAATGCAACTTTAATTTTAAAAATTTTACTATTGATTGATTGATTAATTTATTCACTCATGCTTGTTGTGCCCTTGCAAGAAATCCTTATGTAACTAAGTTTTCCAAAGATTTGCCCTCATTTTAAAATTTCACACAGATTGTGGTGAAAGTTTGACTGTGCCTATTTTAATAACTTTCTGTTTTGAATATTTTGGTCTTTTTTTTGGTAAAACAAGGTGAGATGATTTAAGGTTGATAGTCAAACTGGCAGCTGTGAATTTCTTAAATTCATTACTCTTTCATATTCATGATGAGGACAATCTCAGTTCATATTTATATTATTCAAATGAACTTTGCTCAAGAAGGTACCTTTATATACCTTGAAAATTATTTTTATTGGCCATAATATATACTCAATGGAAAGTTTTGGTTTAGGGTTGTTGGGGTGGTTAGGTGTAAATTCGTGAAAGGACACTAAAATTCAGACAAGTAAAATGATATGGTTATTTATTTTAGTTATTTATTATTTCATTAGTGATACTTGTAGCATATTTCTTCTGGAAATTAACCATAGATGCCATATATGCCAAATCTGCATATACTCTAATTAGGCTGTTGCTATTTGAGCCAGTAAGAGACTTCCTTTAGCGATAAGTGGCTCCCCTGATGTGTGCTCGTGATTCTGCATGTTTAGATCAGTATTTGGTGCTTTTGAACTTACTTGAGCATATGACTGCATGTACTTCTTTTTCTGAGAGGGGTAAAAAAAAAACAAGAACACTATGCATTTTTATCAGCTTGCTTAGAGAAATAGTCTGACTTACTTTATTTTCATTTTGTGTCTCTCAAGGTAAAGTGAATGCTCAAGTGTGAAAACAGAAATTGGGAACAGTTATTTCCCTGAACTGATAGACATGACATGTGTGCACATAGGTAGATAGAATGATTCAAAGAAATGGGCTAAAAAGGAAGAAAGGTGAAATGTAAAAGCTGAAACTAATATTATCAACCCAATCTGGTATCTCAGCTCGCAAGTTAAATATAGTATTGCAATGTCAGCATTTCTCCAGCAAAGTAGAACGCTATAAATATCCACTGTGTGGAAGCAATATTTGACCATACAGAAGCACCATCCCCACAGTACTTGCTGCAGAAATTGGATAATGTTTGTCTGCAAAGTGGCAGACTTTGGAGTCAGAGCTGAACAGAGATGCTCCATGTAAAGTGGCAATAAAATATGTTGTGAATTTTCAAGTTTGAATTGAAACATTTTACTTATTATACATTTTTAAGAACTACCAGATTTAGCCCAGCATCCTGAGCACAGTCTTAACAGAAACTGTGATATTTCAATTCCAAACTGCACTAAAATTCTAGTTGGATAATGCAATTCTATAAAAATTATAATCCTAATTGATGAAAAGACACTACTATTTCCTGTTTCAAAGCACGTGTTCATGCTTCAGTGCTAATGACTTAGGAGTTTTTGGAATACCATAGAATACAATGTATAGAATCTTTGTAAATTGATACGCTTATCAATATTTGGGTTTTGTTTAATTGTGTTTTGTGTTTTGGGTAGGTCAGAGACACATACATGGCACAAGTTCATTTAATATTTTCTCAGTTACAGAGAAATCTCTGAATTTTTTTTGTATAGAAACAGCTATTCACATTTTTCATAGGACATGATAACATTTGCATTAGGCAGAAGTCTAAGGCAACATATTTATTAAAACATTATTTACCATATCAGAAACAATTCCTGCCAATTCTGTAAAGGTAGCACTGTGACTGGTGCTCCTCTAATATTTGATTTTGTAATCTATTTTACTTCTATTTAACCTGACAAAAAAAATGTATATTTCAGCCATGTTCACTTTAACAAATCTATTACATCTCAAATGTATTCTTCATGCAATAATATAATTAATGAAAATATTCAAAATTATTAAAGATATGTCATAATCCTTCCATGTGCTAAGTCACTTCAGTCATGTGTGATTCTATGTGACCTAATGGATGGTTGGCCCACCAGGCTCCTCTCTCCAGGCAAGAATACTGGAGTGGATTACCATACCTTACTCCAGGGAATCTTCTGGACCCAAGGATCAAAGCAACATCTCTTACATCTCCTGCCTGCCAAATGGGTTTGTTACCACTAATGCCATCTGGAAAGCCCAATTCTTCTATAGACAAGATAAATAGGTAGACATTGTGTTTTTTAACCTATGAAAGTGTTCTTACAGCTACAGCAAAAATAAGTGATAAAATACAAATCCTTCTTAATCCCAAAGTTCAGACAGAACAACAGTTAACACTTGGTGAATGCATTTTCATATACTTTTTAATAATAAAACATAAAATTATGTGTGTTCTGGTCATAACATATTCAAACTTGAAATCCTTTAATTGAAAATATAGTAAGAACCACTAAAAGAACATTTTAGTAGATATACTTTATTCTGTTATATAATATACAATATTTTATAATATATAATGTTATATAATAGATGCTATGTAATAACATCTGTTCTAATAGTTTAAATACTTTCTTGTGGAACTAAGATATTCCTAATTTTCAATGATATACTATTTCTACTATTAATTTTTCTTGGATTATATAACTAAAATTCCTAGAACCCAAATAGTAAATATTAGGATTGATAATTTCTATATATTGGGGAAAACAGGAAAAAAGTACCTGCTATTTGTAATATTTTAAACTTTCAGTAACATTGGCTCAAAATGTTCATTTCTCCTAGTCCTTTTCAGTATTGGATGCCATCATATTTTGCTATATAGAGGGAGAAAAAATAATATTTTTAAATTTCATTTTAATGACTTCAGAAATGACACCCAATTTTGGTTTTGTCTGGTGGTTAAGTTGTGGATGTGTCTGGTGGTTAAAGGAAAGTCTGATGCTGTAATAACAATATTGCATAAGAGACACGAATGTTAGGTCCATGAATCAAGGTAAATTCAATGCAGAAAAACAGGAGATGGCAAGACTGAATATCAACATTTTTGGAATCAATGAACTAAAATGGATGAGAATGGGAAAATTTAATTCAGATGACCATTATATCTACTACTGTGGGCAAGAATCCCTTAGAAGAAATGGAGTACCCTTCATAGTCAAGAAATGAGTGTACCCAGGTAACTCAAAATACAGTACTTGGGTACAATCTCAGAAAAGAGAGCATGATCTCGAACTTTTAGAACTAACACCAAAAAAAGAAAAAGAAAAAAGTCCTTTTCTTCATAGGGGATTGGAATGCAAAAGTAGGAAGTCAAGAGATACCAGGAGTAACAGGCACACTTAGCCTTAGATTACAAGTGAACCAGGGCAAAGATAGCAGAGTTTTCTCAAGAGAACAAACTAGTCATAGCAAACACCAATTTCCAACAACACAAGATACAACTTTACACGTGGACATCACCAGATGATCAATACTGAAATCAAATTGGTTATAGATTGATTATATTCTTTCACCCCAAGATAGAGAAGCTCTCTGTAGTCAATGAAAACAAACCTGGAACTGACTGTGGCTCAGATCATGAACTCCTTATTGCAAAATTCAGGCTTAAATTGAACAAAGTATGGAAAAGCATTAGGACATTCAGGTAGGACTTAAATCAAATCCCTTATGATTATGCAGTGGGAGTGACAAATAGATTCAAGAGATTAGATCTGACAGAGTGCCTAAAGAACTGTGGATGGAGGTTCATAACATGGTACAGGACGTGGCGACCAAAACCATCTCAAAGAAAAAGAAATGCAGCAAGGCAAAACGGTTGTCTGAGGAGACCTTCCAAATAGCCAAGAAAAGAAGAGCAGCAGAAGGCAAAAGCAAAAGAAAGGGTATATCTGCATTCAGACATACTCGACTGAATGGAGAGTTCCAAGGTATAGCAAGGAGAAATAAGAATGCCTTCTTAAGTGAACAATGCAAAGAAATAGAGGAAAACAATATAATGTAAAACACTAGAGACCTCTTCAAGAAAATTAAAGATACCAAGGGAACATTTCATGCAAAGATAGGCACAGTAAAGGACAGAAACTGCAAGGACGTAACAGAAGGAGGAGTTATCAAGAACAGGTGGCAATAATACACAGAAGAACTATGCTAGAAAGGTCCTAATGACTCAGATAACCATAATGGTGTGATCACTCACCTAGACCAGACATCCTGGAAAATGAAGTCAAGTGGGCTTTAGGGGGCGTTACTGCAAGGAAAGCTAGTGGAGGTGATGAAATTCTAGCTGAGCTATTCAAAATCATAAAAGAGGATGCTTTTAAAGTGCAACACCCAATATGTGGGCAAATCTGAAAAACTTAGCAGTGGCCTTAGGACTGAAAAAGGTTAGTTTTCGTTCCATTCCCAAAGAAGGGTAATTTCAAAGAATGTCCAAACTACCAGATAATTGGGCTCATTTCACACGCTAGCAAGTTAATGCTCAAAATCTCTCAAGCTAGGTGTCAACAGCATGTAAGCTGAGAACTTCCAAATGTACAAACTGGATTTAGAAAAGGCAAAGGAACCACAGACCAAAGTGCAAACGTCCATTGGATCTCAGGGTTTCCCTGGTGACTGAGATGGTGAAGAATCTGCTTGGAATGCGGGAAATCGGGTTCAAAGTCTGGGTCAGGAAGATCCCCTGGAGAAGGAAATGACAACCTGCTCAAGTATTCTTGCTTGGAGAATCCCATGGACAGAGGAGCCTATCAGGCTACAGTCCATCAGGTGTGAAGAACTGGACATGACTGAGAGAGTAACACATTGGATTTTAAAAAAAGTAAGAGAATTCCAGAAAACCTATAATTGTGTTTCACTGAGTATGCTAACCCATTCAATATCACAGTAATACAAGTCTATGCCCCAACCAGTAATGCTGAAAAAGCTGAAGTTGAATAGTACTATGAAGACCTACGAGACTTTTAGAACTAACATCCAAAAAAGATGTCCTTTTCATTATAGGGGACTGGAATGCAAAAGTAGGAAGTCAAGAAAGACCTGCAGTAACAGGCAAATTTGGCCTTGGAGTACAGAATGAAGCAGGACAAAGGCTAATAGAGTTTTGCCAAGAGAATGCACTGGTCATAGCAAACACCCTCTTCCAACAACACAAGAGAAGACTCTACGCATGGACATCACCAGATGGTCAACACTGAAATCACATTGATTATATTCTTTGCAGCCAAGATGGAGAAGCTCCATACAGTCAGCAAAAACAAGACCAGGAGCTGACTGTGGCTCAGATCATGAACTCCTTATTGTCAAATTCAGACTTAAATTAAAGAAAGTAGGGAAAACCACTACACCATTCAGCTAAGACCTAAATCAAATCCCTTATGATTATACAGTGGAAGTGAGAAATAGATTTAAGGGCCTACATCTGATAGATAGAGTGTCTGATGAACTATGGAATGAGGTTTGTGACATTGTACAGGAGACAGGGATCAAGACCATCCTCATGGAAAAGAAATGCAAAAAAGCAAAATGGCTGTCTGGGGAGGCCTTACAAATAGTTGTGAAAAGAAGAGAAGCAAAAAGCAAAGGAGAAAAGGAAAGATATAAGCATCTGAATGCAGAGTTCCAAAGAATAGCAAGGAGAGATAAGAAAGCCTTCCTCAGGAATCAATGCAAAGAAATAGAGGAAAACAACAGAATGGGGAAGACTAGAGATCTCTTCAAGAAAATTAGAGATACCAAGGGAACATTTCATGTAAAGATGAGCTCAATAAAGGACAGAAATGGTATGGACCTAACAAAAGCAGAAGATAGGAAGAGGTGGCAAGAATACACAGAAGAACAAAAAAGTACAAAAAAGATCTTCATGACCAAGTTAATCATGATGGTATGATCACTCACCTAGAGCCAGACATCCTGGAATGTGAAGTCAAGAGGGCCTTAGAAAGCATCACTATGAACAAAGCTAGTGGAGGTGATGGAATTCCAGTGGAGCTATTTCAAATCCTGAAAGATGATGCTGTGAAAGTGCTGCACTCAATATGCCTTTTTAGAAAAGGCAGAGAAACCAGAGATCAAATTGCCAGCATCTGCTGGATCATGGAAAAAGCAAGAGAGTTCCAGGAAAACATATATTTCTGCTTTGTTAACTATGCCAAAGCCTTTGACTGTGTGGATCACAATAAACTGTGGGAAACTCTGAAAGAGATGGGAATATTAGACCACTTGACCTGCTTCTTGAGAAACCTATATGAGGTCAGGAAGCAACAGTTAGAACAGGTCATGGAACAACAGACTGGTTCCAAATAGGAAAAGGAGTACGTCAAGGCTCTATATTGTCACCCTGCTTATTTAACTTATATGCAGAATACATCATGAGAAACACTGGGCTGGATGAAGCACAAGCTGGAATCAAGATTGCCGGTAAAAATATCAATCACCTCAGATAGGCAGATGGCACTACCCTTATGGCAGAAACTGAAAAGGAACTAAAAAGGCTCTTAATGAAAGTGAAAGAGGAGAGTGAAAAAGTTGGTTTAAAGCTGAAAATTCAGAAAGCAAAAATCATGGCATCCTGTCCCATCACTTCATGGGAAATAGATGGAGAAACAGTGGAAACAGTATCAGACTTTATTTTGGGGCTCCAAAATCACTGCAGATGGTGACTACAGTCACAAATTTAAAACACGCTTACTCCTTGGAAGAAAAGTTATGACCAACCTAGACAGCATATTGAAAAGCAGAGATATTGCTTTGTCAACAAAGTTCCGTTTAGTCAAGGCTATGGTTTTCCAGTGGTCATGTGTGGATGTGAGAGTTGGACTATGAAGAAAGTGGAGCGCCGAAGAATTGATGCTTTTGAACTGTGGTGTTGGAGAAGACTCTTGAGAGTCCCTTGGACTGCAAGGAGATCCAACCAGTCCATTCTAAAAGAGATCAGCCCTGGGAAGGTGAAACTCCAGTACTTTGGCCACCTCATGTGAAGAGTTGACTTATTGGAAAAGACTCTGATGCTGGGAGGGATTGGGGGCAGGAGGAAAAGTGGACGACAGAGGATGAGATGGCTGGATGGCATCACCGACTCGATGGATGTGAGTGTGAGTGAAGTCCGGGAATTGGTGATGGACGGGGGGCCTGGCGTGCTGCAGTTCATGGGTCGCAAAGAGTCGGACACAACTGAGCGACTGAACTGAACTGAACTGAACTGACTATGCTAAAGCCTTTGATTGTGTGGATCACCACAAACTTTATAAAATTCCTAAAGAGATGGAAATACAGTCTACCTTGATAGCCTCCTGAGAACCTTGAATGCAGGTCAAGAGGCAACAGGTAGAACTGGACTTGCAACAACTGACTGGTTCAAAATTTGGAAAGAACTTCAAGCTGTCCAGTGTCACCCTGCTTATTTAACTTATATGCAGACTACAACATGTGAAATTCTGGGCTGGATGAATCGAAAGCTGGAAAAAGATAACAACTACTGCTAAAAATAGCAACAACCTCAGATATGCAGATGATGCTGCCCTAATGGCAAAAAGCAAAGAGGAACCAAAGAGACTTTTGATGAAGGTGAAAGAGGAGAGTGAAGAAACTGGCTTAAACTCACTGTTCAAAAATGAAGATCATGGCATGTGATCCTATCACTTCATGGTAAATAGATGGGTAATAAATGGAAACAGTGATAGACTTTATTTTCTTGGGCTCCAAAATCACTGCAAACAGTGACTGCAGCCATGAAATGAATACACACTTGTTACTTGGAAGAAAATCTATGACAAACCTCAGCAACATATTAAAATGCAGAGACATCAGTTTGCCAATAATATATGGTCAAAGATGTGGTATTTCCAGTAGTCATGTATGGATGTGACAGCTGCACAGTAAATAAGGCTGAGCCCTGAAGAATTGATGCTTTTGAACTGTGGTGCTGAACAACTCTTGAGAGTCCCTTGGATAGCAAGGAGATCAAACCAGTCAATCGTAAAGAAATCAACCCTGAATATCCATTGGAAGGACTGACACTGAAGCTGAAATTCCAATACTTTGACCACCTGATAGAAAGAGCTGACTCTTTGGAAAACATCCTGAAGCTGGGAAAGATTGAAGGCAGGAGGAGAAGATGCAACAGAAGATGAGATGGTTGGATGGCATCACTGCTTAATGGACATGAGTTTGAGCAAACCCTGAGATGTAGAAAAGGACAGGGAAGCTTGGTGTGCTGCAGTTTATGGGGTCACAAAGGACTCCATGACTGAAGAACAATAAGGATTTTAAAAATATAATAATTGGCTGCTTTCTATTTTCTCAAATGAGCTGTCTAACTAACTCTGTTCCTCAGTACCATTTCACTTATTAGAAAAGTTTTACTTCAGACTGCCCTACATTGAGCTAATTTCTTCATGCAATCCTTTATTAATGCTTCTGTAATCTTCTTCCATATCTCTTTCATAGTTTAATTAAATATTCATTTACATAATCGCTAATTATCTCTCTTTACGATGGAGGGCAGAGACTATGCCTGTTTTGTCAACATTGTTCCAATGTCTGCAATACACTATAGTAAACACTACTTGCTAAATACAGTTTTGAATATTTGAGGTGATTTTATACTCATTTTATAGAAATGAATAGTTTAGCAAGGTTATGCTTTCTGAAGTTTACATAGCTATTAAGATTGTGAACAAGAAATATATACAAAAGGGGAAATTATAGGAACTAGGTTATACACAAAAAATATAATTTATAAAAATGACAGCCCATATTTTAAAATTGTCTAAGTATAATTTGACTCCAGGAAAATCTGGTAATTTTTATTTTTCTTCCAATCCTTATCAGTATCCATAACACAGTCTCTCTTTAGTCACTCGAGAATTTCTTACTATTTAGTCCTCAAAATTTCCCTTTTCTCACTTGATTTATACTTCTAATACTATCTGAAACTTGTGATCTACCTTCACTTGTCCCACAAAAATGAAATTATTACTTTTAAACTCTTTTTTCATGTGTTTAATTCTTTAAAACATAGGCATCTTCCAACCCAACTTGTTCAGAGCAAATTGTTTTTAATATGAGTGTTAAAAATATAACACTTTAAAGAAAGAAGTCCACAGATAAAATTTAATTGGAAAAATATGTAAAATTAGAGATTATGATTTTCATTGCATGGAAGAAAAACTATTAGAAAAATGGGTCATAAAAACACAATGAGTAAAATATACTCTCAGGAGAAATTGACTTTTACAAGTTATATTAGGGATTTTATGAAAATATTATTTGGCTCTGAAAATATTCCTGTTTCATCTATTTATCACTTTGTTAAATATCAATTATGAAATCACACAAGCAACCAAACTGTAATCATGCAAATATTTTTTACCTGATTTTAAAATTATTTTCCATGTTCATTCCTACAAGATTCAAGTTTTCAATACCAAAATGTACATTACCGTGATTTTTTTTTTCTTTTTCTGTTTATAAATATGTATGAATCAGGGTGAAACCTACAAAATAATTTTTAATTACTTGGATCTTCTTTATGTTTCTGAAAGTTAATTTTATTTTTAATTTCTCTGATCATTCTTCCCTCAATATTTGCTGTAATTAGCACAATGTCATTACTGCCCTGCATTCCACATAGTTCATTATTCACTGAAATATGTAATATCTGAACTAAATATTGGGTCCCAGATCTATCTTTTGAATAAGTTGTCCATCTTCAGTCATTAAAATCAGTTCTTTGCAAATGGTACAACCTAGATTACACCAGTCATCTCTTTGGCCCATCCAGATCTTTATCAAGCAATTAAACTTTCTGGGGGTAAAAAACAATCTAAGAATAAGAATAGAGTTGATTGGTCTCACTTTGCATTGATGAGCAAAGAGTTCAAATGGGTAGAATCACTGCATGGGAATCCTTCTATATTTTCAACTGCCCCAATAATTATTTCTTTTTTTTTTTCTTTTACTTTCACCTGAAACTATCAACCAGCACTTCCATAACAATGGAAATGAAAGCAATTAAGAACTGCCACATTTCATATCTACCAAACCAAGCTACATCTGCAGTGTCTCCCCAGTTGATACAATGAAAACAGCAATACTAACTATCTGGTAGTCTTTCTTGTCTTCTCAAGGATGTTGTTCCTGTGATTGCTCCCCTTCTTACCCATGTATATAGCTTTACTTACTTATTTATCTTACCCATTGATATAGCTTTATTATATCCTTCTTTATGAGAAATATGCACTCACCATTACTCTGTTCCCCTCAGACTACCTCAGTCTGCTCTCCTCTACCTCACAGGAAAACCCTCCAGACTACTTACTCAGTGGCTTCACATTCGTACATACTTGAAGCTTCACACTCTTCATTTATTTTTTTGTTAACTTTCTCCGATAAAGCACATGTCTCCTCTTTACAGAAATAATCACTGTCAAATTACCAAAGGTCATTATTGCACCAAATCTAATGTTTACCTATTATTGAATATAATACTATAGAAATTCCTCTTTCCTTACTTACTTTCCCCTGAAGGTCACAAGTAACTCCTAGAGGCTGCCAAAACTTTCCCTTGAAAACCAAATTTATATATTTCCTCTTTAAAATCCCACTGGATGTCTAACAAGTGTCTCAAAATTAAGAGTTGGAAAACAGAATCCTTGGAATTTTCAGAAAATCTTTTTCTCCCTATTATTTTGATTTTAATATTGTAAAAACTAATAAACTCAAAATCTAAGTCTTCTTTCATTACTCTTATTTCTTTACCTCCTTGTCTCTTTCTTCATTAGGATTTCTTGTTTTACCCTAAAAATACGCCTTAAAGGTGACCAATTCTGCACATTCCCTCAAAACTGTCGAGGAAGTCTTCATTGTTTCTTGTACTAACATCACCAACAGCCTGAGAGGTTTTCTTGCTTCCATTCTTGCTCACATATAATCCACCTAAGTCTGAGAGACTGTCTATCTGTCTAACTTATACTAACAGCCTACAGACTTCAATGCAAAAAAATTAAATGGAACAAAAATGACTATTTTTAACAATAAAAGGTACAGTTCACAAAGCAGACACTGTGAACCACTATACCTCTATAAAATATACAAATATATATGAAGCAGAAACCAGAGGGAATATGAGAAAAATATATAAAATCATAGTGAGAATTACTGAACATTTCCCTGAGAATATTTTGAATGTAGAAAACATAAGAATGGAAACATCTTGAATGATATTAATAATTTTAATATAACAGATTTAGAACCCTATATTCTACAGAAATACACTTAAAGCTTTGCATTTTATATATTGCTTACAAATGTATGTAAGATATTTAGAAAAACTGGCTAAAAGACCGACAAATCTTACTAATTTCAGAGTAGAATTCTTGTTAGATATATTCTTTGACTGTAATATTTTAAAATATATTAAAATTGGAATTAAAAAAATTTAACATTCAGTTCAGTTCAGTCACTCAGTGGTGTCTGACTCTTTGCAACCCCATGAATCACAGCACACCAGGCCTCCCTGTCCATCACCAACTCCCGGAGTTCACTCAAACCCATGTCCATTGAATTGGTGATGCTATCCAGCCATCTCATCCTCTGTTGTCCCCTTCTCCTCCTGCTCCCAATCCCTCCCAGCATAACATTATGTATATATAAATAATTAATTCTAAATAATTCTTGCACCAACTATAAAAAAAATACTCCTTGCAGTATACCAGAAGAATAATGTATCCTTTTGAGATATTTTATCTCAGGAAGGCTAAATTAGATGCACATTAGGAAATGTATTAATAAAACTTTTACATTAAGGGAGGAGAATATTTTAGAAGTTAAGAAGGAATTTGAGAAAGCCATTCTAAATTAACAGTCTTGATGAATTAGAAATAGAATGAAACGTTAACAGGAAAATAAATAACCATATAAAAAAGAAATAGCATCTATGCCATCAAAGTGAAGAATAAGATAAGAATGCACACTATTCTTAATAAACATGGCTTTAGAGGGTTTAATCAATGCAAAAAGACAAATTTACAATAAACAGAATTCATTATTTACAGATGATATGATGTTTGCTCAGAAAATCCAAAAGAATTATCAAAGAAACTATTAGAACTAACATAACTCAGTCAAGTCCCTTGATAAAAGTTAAGTGTATAAAATAATAGCTTTTTATATGTCAGTAATGTTAGAGAAGACACTTGAGAGTCTCTTGGACTGCAAGGAGATCCAACCAGTCCTTTCTAAAGGAGATCAGTCCTGGGTGTTCTTTGGAAGAACTGATGCTAAAGCTGAAACTCCAATACTTTGGCCACCTCATTCGAAGAGTTGACTCATTGGAAAAGACCCTGATGCTGAGAGGGACTTGGGGCAGGAGGAGAAGGGGCGATAGAGGATGAGATGGCTGGATGGCATCACCAACTCAATGGACATGGGTTTGAGTAAACTCCGAGAGTTGGTGATCGGCAGGGAGGCCTGGCGTGCTGCAATTCATGGGGTCGCAAAGAGTCGGACACGACTGAGCGACTGAAGTGAACTGAATATTTTAAAACAAAGTGAGAAAATTGGATTCACAAAAGCAAGTATGCTAATGTTAAAGAAAATCCAATTTACACTATCATTCTTCCCTATATACTTCAAAAAAATTTCCCATTACTTAGAATGAATCCAAACTCCTTCTTCCTAACTAAAAAGACCCTACCTGCTTCCTCAACTTAATTGCCCGTGATTCTCCTAGTTCATGTGCATGGCATCACCGACTCAATGGACATGGGTTTGGGTAGACTCTGGGAGTTGGTGATGGACAGGGAGGCCTGGCGCTGCGATTCATGGGGTCACAAAGAGACACGACTGAGCGACTGAACTGAATGAATTTCATAACAATAAATCATGAATCACTTGCTGATCATTTGAAAGAGGCAGAGAAAATGTTAGCAGCAGATTTTAAAGGCAAAGGAGAGTAGACTTTAAAAGGTTTTCAAACAAAAAAATGAGGCTTCCCTGGTGGCTCAGATTATAAAGGATCTGCATGCAACTCAGGAGGCCCAGGTTTGATCCCTGGGGCAGGAAGATTCCCTGGAAAAGGGAATGACTACCTACTTCAGTATTCTTGCCTGGAGAATTCCATGGACAGAGGAGCCTGGTGGGCTACAGTCCATGGGATTGCAAAGAGTCGGGCATGACTGAGCAACACTTTCATTTTCAAATTTAAAACATAAGACATTATTTAGGAGGAAAAATAAAGAAATTTTATTTGCCCTTTTCTCCCATGCTTGTACTCTTCTTGCTTTGTTTACTCCAAATGTAGTAACACCCACGCCAATTTGTACGTGTCCAAATTGTCCTAAATTTTCATGGTTAAAGTACCATTTCCTGAGTGATACTTTCCCAAATGTCTAAAGTAATTTCTCTACATGTAAACATCTGTAACATTATTATGTCTACTTTATTTATACTTCATAGCAATTATGTATTATGCATATGAATATTATTAGTGCACAGGAATTTTGCACTATTTTTTTATTATTTTATAATCACCACTGCAAAATATATCTCTGATTTATAATTTCATACCTCTGTTGTCACTAATATGATAATTTCAATATTACAAACTATTATTAGAAAAAAATGGACAGGAATCAAACATATATTTATTGGAGAAATAACTTATTTCATGCTTTCCAAATTAGATCCTTGATACATTAACATCTAATTTTGTTTCCCAACTCAGGTGATAAGAAACATTTTTAAAAGTTCAAAATTTATTTGAAAAAAATAGAGATTATGATACATTTTACATACTATAGAGTCCATGATATACGATTAACAATACATGTATTTTCTCCTATGACAACTTTGTTTTGTCATTTTGTTTGCCTTTAATTTCTAATTGTCTTATTTTTGAGTTAAGTGCAGCAATCTCTGTGGCTACTATATAAACTGTTTAAAAGAACAGTCAATTGTGGCCATGATATCAGGAATTTTACATTTATTAAGTAAAATGAAAGTTCCAAGGATGTCAAAGGAGTTTAAATAATTCAATACTAGGATCAGTGTTGGTTTTGGTTTTGGATTTGTTTCTTTGTTGTTTATTTTTGGTATTACTGAGGACCAGCCAAATGCTGTGCCGTGTTTAGCTGTTCAGTTGCTTAGTTGCTTTTTGCAACCCCATGGACTATAGACGCCTAGGTTCTTCTGTCCATGAGGATTCCTCAGGCAAGAATACTGGAGTGGGTTGCCACACCCTCCTCCAGAGGATCTTCCCAATGCAGGAGAACCCAGGTGTCCTGCATTGTGGGTGGATTCTTTACTGAGTCACCAGGGAAACAGGTAACTTTAATATTGATATAAAATAGATAGATATAGATGTATAGGTATTTACATATGTACACATATATGTAATATACATATGTACAAAGAATGTGTGTGTGGTGTATATATATATATATATATAGCTCTATTTTTGTTGTTGAGTCTCCAAGTTGTGTCCAATTCCATGTGACCCCATGGACCGTAGCCTAAAAGGCTCTATAGATACATATATATAGACATAGATAGGGGGATATACTTTTTTCTAACACAAAAAGATAAGGACATGCAAGGTATTATTTTATTTTCCCTTTACATATAATCCTTGAAGAGTTTAATATCTTTGGTTGAGATTACTAAGAGAATCAATGCAGAACCAATGTCAAATTCTGGTTTGTGTGACTCCACAAACCTTGCTTGTAACCTGCTGTCTCTGGACACTCTCTGTCTTGCAGGCAGGTAAACTATCTATGTTGAGGACACCACCCATATTTTCTTTCTGTCTCATCAGTATCCATTAATTTCCTTATTGTCATTTAATAAAGGTGTCAAATGACAGCAGGTATGTAAAAGGTATAGCAAATCATTTAGGAAACAGCAAATTTAGATGTGTGCACACACACGTTAACGGTGCCAGCCCGACAGGATTCATTTGCTACAGATGACAGGATTAAAATGACAGGTTTTACAAATCTAAGGTTTAAGGCAGGATAATGATATCATATAGCAAAGCATTAAAGAAATAATAATCATCACAACTGAAAGGCTGGCTCATAGCTGAGGTTTGAAGAATTTCCATACAAACTCCAACCATCCTTTCTTTGCAGGGGTACCATGATCTGCTTTCTTTTGGGGTCAGGAGCCACAGTGACTCTTTGCGACCCCATGACTCACAGCACGCCAGATCTCCCTGTCCTTCACCAACTCCTGGGGTTCACTCAAAGTCATGTCCATCTAGTCAGTGATGCCATCCAGCCATCTCACCCTCTGTCATCCCCTTCTCCTCCTGCCCTCAATCCCTCCCAGCATCAGAGTCTTTTCCAATGAGTCAACACTTTGCATCAGGTGGCCAAAGTCCTGGAGTTTCAGCTTTAGCATCATTCCTTCCGAAGAAATCCCAGGACTGATCTCCTCTAGAATGGACGGTTGGATCTCCTTGCAGTGCAAGGGACTCTCAAGAGTCTTCTCCAACACCACAGTTCAAAAGCATCAGTTCTTAGGTGCTCAGCTTTCTTTGTAGTCCAACTCTCACATCTATACATGACCACTGGAAAAACCATAGCCTTGACTACACGGACCTTTGTTGCCAAAGTAATGTCTCTGCTTTTTAATATGCTCTCTCGGTTGATCATAACTTTCCTTCTAAGGAGTAAGCATCTTTTAATTTCATGGGCACAATCACCATCTGCAGTGATTTTCGAGTCCCAAAAAATAAAGTCTGACACTGTTTCTACTGTTTCCCCATCTATTTCCCATGAAGTGATGGGACCAGATGCCATGATCTTTGTTTTCTGAATATTGAGCTTTAAGCCAACTTTTTCACTCTCCTCTTTCACTTTCATCAAGAGCCTTTTTAGTTCCTCTTCAGTTTCTGTCATAAGGGTGGTACCATCTGCCTATCTGAGGTGATTGATATTTCTCCCAGCAATCTTGATTCCAGCTTGTGTTTCTTCCAGCCCAGCGTTTCTCATGATGTACTCTGCATAGAAGTTAAATAAGCAGGGTGACAATATACAGCCTTGACGTACTCCTTTTCTTCTTTGGAAACAGTCTGTTGGTCCATGTCCAGTTCTAACTGTTGCTTCCTGACCTGCATACAGATTTCTCAAGAGGTAGGTCAGGTGGTCTGGTATTCCCATCTCTTTCAGAGTTTCCCACAGTTTATTGTGATCCACACAGTCAAAGGCTTTGGCATAGTCAATAAAGCAGAAATAGATGTTTTTCTGGAACTCTCTTGCTTTTTTGATGATCCACCAGATGTTGGCAACTTGATCTCTGGTTCCTCTGCCTTTTCTAAAACCAGCTTGAACATCTGGAGAAGGGAATGGCAAACCAATTCAGTATTCTTGCCTTGAGAACCCCATGAACAGTATGAAAAGGCAAAATGATAGGATACTGAAAGAGGAACTCCCCATTCACTCTTGCCATCTCCTGTTTGTCCACTTCAATTTGCCTTGATTCATGGACCTAACATTCCTGGTTCCTATCCAGTATTAGTCTTTACAGCTTCCGACCTTGCTTCTTTCACCAATCACATCCACAACTGTACTGTTTTTGCTTTGGCTCCATCCCTTCATTCTTTCTGGAGTTATTTCTCCACTGATCTGTGCCCGATATGCTACTGGAGATCAGTGGAGAAATAACTCCAGAAAAAATGCAGGGATGGAGCCAAAGCAAAAACAATACCCAGTTGTGGATGTGACTGGTGATAGAAGCAAGGTCAGATGCTGTAAAGAGAAATATTGCATAGGAACCTGGAATGTTAGGTCCATGAATCAGGGCAAACTGGAAGTGGGCAAACAGGAGATGGCAAGAGTGAACGTCGACATCCTAGGAATCACTGAACTAAAATGGACTGGAATGGGTGAATTTAACTCAAATGATCATTATATCTACTACTGCGGGTAGGAATCCCTTCAAAGAAATGGAGTAGCCATCATGGTCAACAAAAGTCTGAAATGCAGTACTTGGATGCAATCTCAAAAACGACAGAATGATCTCTGTTCATTTCCAAGGCAAACCGTTCAGTATCATAGTTATCCAATTCTATGCCCCAACTAGTAACTCTGAAGAAGCTGAAGTTGGCTAGGGATTAGCATTACACAAGTACATGTTTTACTTCAGTAAAATGGCTCAAATAATTCCAGACTTGCTAGAACTGGCAATCATGGTATTATATATACTTTATTAATAAGAATCAGAAATCATTTAATACACTTTTTAGTTGATACTGTTAATTGATTCTCATTGTGTAAAACTTACACTTCCTGACAGACCCTATACTACTAGTCCGTTCTAGTATCTAAGACTGACATGCCCAGAAATAATGAAATTTATATATATGATTTCTCATTTAAATTTTTGCACATCATTTTCATAAAAATTATTTAGTCTTCAACATTTTGTCAGAAAGACATTTTCTTCCTTTGAAATTTTTGCATGGAATGTTACTTGATAGATGATTCATGAGTTATCTACCCAGGGAAAATATAGGTTTTTTTTTTTTTTTTTAACTCCTACTTCCTCCACATCCCTACCCCTTAATGGACACTGAATACCATCAAGTAAATTCTAAGACTTCATGAAGCACAGCTTGAAAATAGCAACTCTAATCCAATCCTATTGCACAGAATGTGAAACTGAGACACATTTAGGTCAACATTTATTTGCAAAGAAGTATTGCTCATTAGCAGAAATGATGCTAAGAACCAGATTTTCTATCTTGCCTCCCAGTATGCTTTTCAAACTGAAGTATCAACAGCTGTCCAACTGACATGGAGATAATATTTTCTTAGAAATAATAATCATTTATAGATCAAAATTAATAGTTGATTATTTTTAAAGACCATTAAGCAGATTAAATATGCTCCTGTAAGTATATTTGATCTGTTAATTTGCATAATTAATCTTCTTTTTATTCAGTCTAAAATAAATATATATTCAGCTTGTGGGAAAAGTACCATAAGCTTAAATAATATTGAATACTAATTACTAATTATCTGAATAATTAATATCTAACATATTGATTTTAATATCTATATCTAGTCTCCTTTTATTAGCTCTGATAAATGTTTCTTAACATTGTGTCTATTTCACTGGCTATTTTTTTCTTTCATAGGTATACATAAAATAATGGTATCTGAGAATGGTTGACTACTTAGTTTCATGAAATACATATATTTAGAAAGAGTGTGCAATGTTACTTAGGTCAGTATGTTACTTGTACTTGAGAGCTGAGTCACAGGTTGATAACTTTACCTAAAATTCACTCAGCTTCACTCAGAAAACAATGTTCTCTATGGCTTTTTGCTGCAGCTAATTTTATCAACTCTTATACTATGACAAATTGAATTATTGTTCATAATTATCTGATTTTCCTCCCTATAAGACACAGAACAGTGTGTATAATTTATTTTAGCCCAATCTACTTTAATCAACCTATGCCTATAACATGCTGCCAGAACTGTACAACTCTGACCATTGCCACGTGATTGCAATAATTCCCCTTGAAATCAGACTTGATCAAGACAGCAGAATGTGCACAGAAGAGATACATTTTAAGTGTCATTGAATTCTTTTCACATCCCCTATCTTCCTTCTGTAACAGCAATCTCATGACCCAGCTGAAGGTGTCTCCACTTGGGGGCCTAGAATAAAAACTTTTGAAACATTTTGGTTGTTAACTGGCAGCAAACATAAAACACAAGCAAGAAATAGCCTTATGAGATTGAGGAGGGAGGTACTTTTTTCTCCAGAAGAATTTAATAAAAATTAATAATACACATTTAGTGAATGTATATTTTTGCCTACTATATGCTAAGCATTACTAGGATGTTAGCACAACGGGCAACCCCCTTTCTCCCCTTCATGAAGTTTACATTTTTGATGAAGAAGAAAATCCACAAACATGTAAACAAATAAAAGAAAAAGAGTGGTAGGTACTATTGATAATATGTAACTGTGGGTCTTTGGTCTCGGGTAGTTCTAGGACCTGAATGGGATTATCAGGAGTGCATGTCTAAGGAGTGTGAAATTTGAGCTTTAGATCTAACCCAAGGTTAGATCTAAAGGCACAAGTTTCTAGCACAGTTTACAGAAAATACAAAGTCTGGGGGACAGGAATAGAGCATATAAGTAGAAAAGAAAAACAGACCTGTAGGTGTGGCATGCAGTGGACTAGGAAGGCAAAGGCTGAAGATATATTTGGAGAGGTGATGGACACTGAGTTATGTCAAGACTTGATAAGCTCAGGAAGGAGTGTCCAGCCTATTCTTAGTTGAGTTTATAATAATCAACTGGAACCTATTACTTACTTTTAATATATAACACATCAATTCTATAACTGATACAATATATTCTCATATAATTAATTTCATTCCATTGAATTCTTATCTCCTGACCTGTCTGTTATCTCTTACTTTCAATGGCATCCCTTAGTCTAGGCCAGTGACACTGACCTGGGATTCCTGCTATATTGGAATGCATATTTTACATCCCTGGAGTCTGTATTTAACCTCTGATAGGAACACTTTCTGTCACTTAACATTCCAGTTTAATCCTACTCCACCTATAGGGACCTTCTCTAGTGCCAACACCCAAGGTTAGTTAGCATGTCTGATGAGTCTGTTCTCATCTTCTGAGATGTAAACACAAAAAAATTTTTTTTTTCTGTAAATGTTTTCAGTCAATTATGATTTTATTCAGTAACATATTCTTTTTCTAGAAGGTAGAGAATGAAAATCTAGCTTAGTTTAGGATTGGTTATTTAAAAACTACAGTCTCCTGCATATGGTTATTTTAAATTTGAAATATTTTGTCTCTAGTTGTTGTTTAAAAAAAAAACAACATAAAACAAGGAAACAATTTTCAGTTAGTTTGGAAGCTAAAACTAAGATAACAGTTTTGAACTGTGGTGTTGGAGAAGACTTTTGCGTCCCTTTGACTGGAAGGAGATCCAACCAGTCCATCTTAAAGGAAATCAGTCCTAAATACTCATCTGAATGACTGATGCTGAAGTTGAAACTCCAATACTTTGGCCACTTAATGCAAAGAACTGACTTATTGGAAAAGACCCTGATGCTGGGAAAGATTGAAGGCAGGAGAAGGGGACAACAGAGGATGAGATGGTTGGATGGCATCACCAACTCGATGGACATGAGTTTGAGTAAGCTGTGGGAGTTGGTGATGGACAGGGAAGCCTGGCGTGCTGCAGTCCATGGGGTCGCAAAGAATCGGACACGACTGAGAGGTTGAACTGAACTGAACTGAGGATAACAGTTATCTAAGTTTGAGTGAACTCGGAGTTGATGATGGACAGGGAGGCCTGTCGTGCGGCAATTCATGGCGTCGCAAAGAGTCAGACACAACTGACCAACTGAACTGAACTGAATGAATTGCAAAAGAATAAGAAAAATCTCTTTATTCAAAAGTAACTGATTTGGCCAGGGGCAATACTAACCTCCACTGCCTGTGTATTAATTACTCAATAATGATCCCAACATTTCCTTTCCTGAGATACCAAACTAGACACAGCCACAGGTTTACTGTGTGTCTGATGCCTATTTCCTCTCTGACTGTCAGCAATTCTGCTCAGCTCTCCCACAAGACAGCTACTCTAGCACATTCATGGGCATTCCCTGAGCAAAAAAATAAGCTAATTCTGTATCTTGAATTGCTCCTAGCTGAGCTGAGTTCTAATTTCTTTAGGAACACCTTGAAGAAAGACACCTAAGTCATTGACATATGCTGCTTAATCCAATGAATTATAAACACTAATGTGTTGTATTCTTATGTCTTCATGATACTCCTTAGAAAGTATAGGATCAATAAACTACAAAAATATCATTAAAAAGTACAAGCAATAATATCTCACATCCTAGTCCACTTTAATTATGTTAAATGAAATTTTTATACATAGTAAAACAACAACAAAAAGTACCTGATTTGGAATTTTAAAAAAATGTGTCTTCATGTGTAGCCTTTGGCAACTTATTGAATTATTTTAAATACCCTCCTGCCATGTATGTGTCATTCTAGAATACATGTTGTTGTTGCTGTTGAGTTGCTCACTGGTGTTCAGCTCTTTGTGATCCCAAGGATTACAGCATCCCAGGCTTCCCTGTCCTTCACTCTCTGCTGGAGTTTCCTCAGATTCATGTCCATTGAGTTGGAAATTCTATCTAAACATCTTATCCTCTGCCACCCTCTTCTCCTTGTGCCTTCAATATTTCCCAGCATCCAATGAGTCAGCTCTTCAAATCAGGTGGCCAAAGTATTGGAGCTTAAACTTCAGCATCAGCTCTTCCAATTAATATTCAGGGTTGATTTCTTTTAGGATTGACTGGTTTGATCTCCTTGTTATCCAAGGGACTCTCAAGAATCTTCTCCAACACCACAGTTTGAAGGCATCAGTTCTTCTTCTTTGTGGTCCAACAATCACCTCCATACATGACTACTGGAAAAGCCATAGCTTTCACTATATGAACCTTGGTTGGTAAAGGTTGTCTTTGCTTTTTAATATGTCTAGGTTGGTCATAACTTTCTTTCCAAGGAGCAACATCTTTTAATTTCATGGCTACAGTTACCATTCCCAGTGGTTTTGGAGCCCAAGAAAATAAAGTCTGTCACTGTTTCCATTTTTTCCCCATCTATTTGACATGAAGTGATGGGACTGGATACCAACATCATAGTTTTTTGATTGTTGAATTTTAAGCTAGCTTCTTCATTCTCCTCTTTCACCTTCACCAAAGGGCTCATTATTTCATCTTCACTTTCTGCCTTTAGGGTGGTGTCATCTTTATATCTGAAGTTATTGATATTTCTCCTGGCAATGTTAATTTCAGTTTGAGCTGCATCCAGCTAGTGATTCCCCATGATGTACTCTGCATATAAGCTAAATAAGCAAGCTGACAATATGCAGCCTTGATGTACTGCTTTCCCAATTTTGAAGCAGTCCATTGTTCCATGTAAGGATCTAACTGCTGCTTCTTGACCTACATACAGGTTTCTCAGGACATGGGTAAGAGAATCCTGAAATTCTCCTAAAGAATTTTCCACAGTTTGTTGTGATCACATTGTCAAAGGCTTTAGTGTAGTCAATGAAGCAGAAGTCAATGCTGTTCTAGAATTCCTCTGCTTTTTCTATGATCTAACAGATGTTGGCAATTTAATCTCTGGTTCCTCTACCTTTTGTAAACCGAGATTCTACAATTGGATGTTCTTGGTTCACACACTGCTAAAACGTAGCTTGAAGGATTTTGAGCATAATTTTGCTAGCATGTGAAATGAACAAAACTGTACAGTACTTTGTACATTCTTTGGCACTGCTCTTCTTTGGGATTGAAATGAAGACTGACCTTTTCTAGTCCTGTGGTCACTGCTGAGTTTCCCAAATTTTCTGGTATATTGAGGGCAGCAGTTTAATAGCATCATCTTATATGATCTGAAATAGCTCAGCTGAAATTCCATCAGCTCTGAGCCTTGTTCGTAGTAATGCTTCCTAAGGGCCTCTTTACTTCAGACTCCAAGATGTCAGGCTCTAGGTGAGTGACCACATTATTGTGGTTATCTGGGTCATAACGCTTTTTTGTATAGTTCTTGTGTGTATCCTTGCCACCTCTTGTTAACCTCTTCTGCGTTTTTTCAGTCTTTACCATCATTTCTGTCCTTACCATATCCATTCTTGCATGAAATGTTCCCTTGATATCTCCAATTTTCTTGAAGGGACCTCTAGTCTTTCTCATTCTATTGTTTTCTCTACTTTTTGAACTGTTCATTTAAGAAGGTCTCCTTTCTCTCCTTGCTATTCTCTGGAACTCTGATGTCAGTTGGGTATATCTTTCCCTTTTCTCCCTTGCTTTTTGCTTCTCTTCTTTCCTCAGCTTTGTATAAAGTCTACTTAGACAACCACCTTGCCTTCTTGCATTTCTTTTTTTTTTTTTTTGGGATGGTTTTTGTCACTGAATCTTGTACATCTATGAACCTCTGTCCATAGTTCTTCAGGCACTCTGTCCATCAGATCTAATCCCTTGAATCTATTCATCACCTTCACTGAATAATCATTAGGGAGTTTGATTTATGTCATACTTCTATGGCCTAGTTGTTTTTCCAATTTAAGCCTGAATTTTGCATAAAGGGGCTCATGATCTGAGCCACAGTCAGTTCCATGTATTATTTTTGCTGACTGTATATAGCACCTCCATTTTCAGCTGCAAATAATACAATCAATCTATGATCCGTCTGATTTCAGTATTGATCATTTGGTGATGTCCTGGTGTAGAGCTGTGTCTTGTGTTGTTGGAAATTGGTGTTTGCTACAACCAATGCATTATCTTGACACAACTCTGTTAGCCTTTGCCCTGCTTCATTTTGCAATCCAAGGCCAAACTTGCGTGTTATTCCAGGTAAATCTGGACTTCGTACTTTTGCTTTCCTTCCCCTAAAATGAAAAAAACTTTTTTTTTGTTGTGGCTGTTAGTTCTAGAAGGTCTTATAGGTCTTCACAGAACTGTTCAGCTGCAGCTTCTTCAGCATCAGCGGTTGGGGCATAGACTTGGATGACTGTGATGTTGAATGGTTTGCCTTGGAAATGAACTGAGATCTGCTGTTGTTCTTGAGGTTGTACCCAAGTACTGCATTTCGGACACTTTTGTTGATTATGAGAGCTACTACATTTCTTCTACAGGATTTTTGCCCACATAGTAGATATAATGGTCATTGAATTAAATTTGCCTATTCTCATCCATTTCAATTCACTGATGTCAAAATTCCTAAGATGTCAAAATTCGCTCTTGCCATCTCCTGCTTGAGCACGTCTAATTGTCCTTGATTCACGGAGCTAACATTTCAGGTTATTATGCAAATATTACTCTTTACAGTATTGGACTTTACCTTCACTACCAGATACATCCACAGCTAAGCATTGTCTCCACTTTGACCCACCAGCTACATTCTTTCTGGAGCTATTTGTCTTCAGCTTTTTCCCAGTAGCATACTGGACACCTTCTGACCTACGAGGCTCAACTTCTGGCGTCATATCTTTTTGCCTTATCATACTTTTCATGTAGTTTTCACAACAAAATACTGGAGTGGTTTTCCATTCCCTCCTCCAGTGGACCGCATTTTGTCAGAACTCTCCACTGTGATCCGTTAGTCATGACTCATAGCTTCTTTGAGTTACACAAGTCCTTTCTCCATGACAAAGTTATGATCCATGAAGGGGAATAATACATGTACCAAAAAGTAAAAATTCAAGTCCAGAGAGCATTCATGTGGAGAAGCAGGATTAGACTAGAGGAATATTTTAGAGAACACATTTTATTGAAATTCACACATATTTGATTCTTAGCTTCCTAGAAATATCAAACTTTCAGAAGTATTGTATGTATAAGATAACAAAAGCAGGTAAGAAGTTCAACACTACATCTGACTTTTTGTTATTAAATAACAACATTGCATCTTTCTCTGCCTACACTCAAATATTTTTATAGTTTTGAATATTTCAATGAGAATTCATCACATTATATTTGATGCTTCACGTGATGATGAAATACCACATTTGATATTTCAAGTGATGATGTAAATGGAAATTAAATTGATACTGAATTTAAAAAACACATTTCACGTGAAAATCTATATTAACAAATCTAGTGTGTTTTCCTAAATATTCTTAAATATGTTTTCCAAAGTTTTGGGGGATCAGGTATAAAAATGATACACATTTACCTCTAATTCCTGGTCCTAATGAGAATCTGCCATTCACATTATGGCCTATTCCTCCTACTACATCCCTCCCATTGGCAAGAAATATAGAACAGCGTGTAAAGACATTCCCAAATTATAATTTCCAACAGGAAATGTTCAGTATCCAGCTATTAAAGATGTGACTCTACCTCTTTTTCATTTAATTCACAATATATCAAGTGATTATATGTCTTTTATGTATATATGTCTATTACCTTAGACAGTTTACCTGAAATAAATGAAATAAATCTTATATACACAATGATAAAATTTGGAGACACAGATATAATTCCTGCTGCTTACAATACAAAATTATACTCTGGACGTGGAAGAAATAGTGTAAAATCTAAGCATATTAGCATGCTGTGTCAGACTTAGGACAGAAAATTCATGGAAGAGGAGTTTGATTCAATTTGGATAAAAGGAAAACTGTTATTACCTACAAAAACATGTTTGGTAGATACTCTCTCCTTATGGAAATGAGGATGATAATTTTTTTTTGAGAAAAGGGATTGTTGTAAGCAAATATGAAATACAATGCTATTTTAGAGCTTATAGGAAATGTAAGGCTTTCTTAGGGTTCCTGGGGAATGTGGTTGCATTCCAGTTTTTCTAATATTCTTCATATGTACCACTGTGTAAATATCTGGATGCTTTTAAATTCTATGAGTTACAGAGAAATAAAGAACAGTTTCAAACAATATGCTTCTTTATTCTGTGTGACTTTGACAACTAATTCAAAACATATACTTCTAACTGCAGTCTACTAAAATATTTCATGGCCATAAAGTTTGTTTGAGTTTTACTGTACATCATACAGAAAAACCCAAATGAACTTCCTGGCCAATCCAAAGTATAGTGGATCTGAGTTCAAAACTTGACTTTATAATTAATTTTTTTCTAATATTGGCTAAGCATGTTTTAATTCATAATAACTGTATCATTAGCAGCAGTGAAATATAACATATTAGGGCATGCAGAGCATACAATAAGCATTTAATTTTGACTACTGTAAGCAATCACTATAATCAAACTAGCTCTAAACAAAATAATTTAAGAACAAATTCTAGCTAAGGTAAAAATCTCTATAGCTCTTCAACATGAAAGATATTGCCTATGACAGATCTCAAAGATATTTTCACTGTGGCTTCCAGAAATACTTTATCAATAAATTTATACTCCTTTTAATTTCTCCCTAAATTAAGGTTATTAAGGATTGCTTTAAAAGAAAATGTTCATTTGTAGTTTAATAATTTTATATGCATTCGTATGTAGAAACAAACGCAGTAGTAATTCAAGAAATAGTCATCAAATACAAATTTGAGTATTTGATCAAGGGTTAATACAAATGTTCAATAATGTTTTCTGTGATTGTATTGCAATTAGAATGAAACAAACCAAGAAACAGTGTGAAGATGAATTACATTAAATTACATATTGAGATGACTTTTGAATGGGAAATAGTCAGGGTACTCAAAAGCATGTCCTTAGTTCTCCAATAATCATGTTATGCAATCATGTCTATTCCAGATGAGGTTGTACTTTATACTGTCATCCCTTTCATGTCATAATATTTTCATTATTCATGACTGACTTTTCATTAATCATGGAGACAAGTCCATCTGAAGGAAGAATTTCAAGTTGCAGCTTCCAGTGAATTTAGTTGAGACTTTTACTTCTCTATTTAACATTCAAAAATGCTGTATGAGAAATTATACATCATCAAAGAACCTGATAAACTCCCAAAGTTAGAAAAATAGGATCTGAAAATATTATACAGACATTTTAATGTCTGACAAGCATAAAGATGATAATATGCATTTAGGAGTATTGCCAAGACATCTATTAAATGTTTTAGAATAACCTTAACCAAAAGTCATTTTACACATGTTAGTTAGATAGTCACAAAAAAGAGGCCACATTACTATAAATCTAACCAAATAACATTCTGAGTTCATTCCTGCTTACTAACTTAGGTAAGTTCAGTTTCTAAGATATTATGGTTTTTTATTGATGTTTTATATTATCAATATAAATCTTTATGTTATCAAAAAATGTTGATTTCAAGACCAATCTTCAAATTATTCCTCTTTTCCCCAATCTTGAATTTAGATAATCACAAAAATAAAATTCAAGACATATATTTAAATCTATTGTACCTTGAGCATAGTGCTTCTTTCATGTAACTGTAGAAATAAGGTATGTTATAAAAAATTAGATAAATTATTTCAACAAGCAAAAGGCACATTCTTTAAACAACTATCCTACAACCGTTTTGTTGCAGTTTCTCATTTATATTACTTTGTAAAGAAGTAAGCCAGCAGGGGTGGTTTGGCTACTGTTCTCAAGCAAGTGTTTAGGGAGATATTTTAGTTATAAGTAGCTAAATGTTTTGCAGTGTTATCTATTTTGTTTGTTCATAAGTAATGTAATCTTCTTATATATGTCCATGCATTGCTTTCAAAGTCTGCTCTTTGGAACACCTGTAGTATAATGCTCTGTGGCAATGTTTAAAATGTAGCCTCATGAATCATTCCTCATCTGCTAAACCACAATTTCTATGGAGAGGTCTGAGGAATCATAACAACTTCCTGTAAATTATACTGAAAATGAAGTTTGAGAATCAAGAACATGTAAAGAATATTCTAATCAGAGTCCATTGTAATGATAGTTGATGTCCTGATTCTCATTCTTTTTTCCTTTGATTAAATTTTCATTTATACCAATAGGTGGAACCCCAAGTCCAAGCTCAGGGGCAGCAGCCAAGAGGAGCAATCCCACATCCAAGGAGCGGTGAAGGAGCTACTCCATGTTCACAGTAGGAGAGGTGATATCATTCAAGGTAAAGAACAGTGGCCGTGCTTTGCTGGAGCAGCCATGAAGAGATACCCCACGTCCAAGGTAAGATAAACCCAAGTAAGATGGTAGGTGTTGCAAGAAGGCATCAGGGGCAGACACACTGAAGCCATACTCACAGAAAACTAGCCAATCTGATCACACAGACCACAGCCTTGTCTAACTCAATGAAACCAAGCCATGACAAGTGGGGCCACCCAAGAGGGACAGGTCATGGTGGAGAGGTCTGACAGAATGTGGTCCACTGGAGAAGGGAATGGCAAACCACTTCAGTATTCTTGCCTTGACAACCCCATGAACAGTATGAAAAGACAAAATGATAAGATACTGAAAGAGGAATCCCCAGATCAGTAGGTGCCCAAAACGCTACTGGAGATCAGTGGAGAAATAACTCCAGAAGAATGAAGGGATGGAGCTAAAGCAAAAACAATACCCAGCTGTGGATATGACTGGTGATAGAAGCAAGGTCCGACGCTGTAAGAGTAATATTGATTAGGAATCTGGAATGTTAGGTCCATGAATCACAGCAAATTGGAAGTGGTCAAACAGGAGATTGTAAGAGTGAAAGTCAACATTCTAGGAGTTAGTGATTTAAAATGGACTGGAATGGGTGAATTTAACTCAGATGACCATTATATCTACTACTGTGGGCAGGAATCCCTTAGAAGAAATGGAGTAGCCCTCATGGTCAACAAAAGAGTCCAAAATGCAGTACTTGGATGCAATCTTAAAAATGACAGAATTATCTCTGTTCGTTTCCAAGGCAAACCATTCAGTATCACGGTATTCCAAGCCTATGCTCCAACAAGTAATCTGAAGAAGCTGAAGCTGAACGGTTCTATGAAGACCTATAAGACTTTTTAGAACTAATGCGCCCCAAAAGATGTCCTTTTCATTATAGGTGACTGGAATGCAAAAGTAGGAAGTCAAGAAACACCTGCAAAAACAGGCAAATTTGGCCTTGGAGTACGTAATGAAGCGGGGCAAAGGCTAATAGAGTTTTTCCAAGAGAACTCACTGGTCATAGAAAACAGCCTCTTCCAACAACACAAGAGAAGACTCTACACATGGACATCACCAGATGGTTAACACTGAAATCAGATTGATTATATTCTTTGCAGCCAAAGATAGAGAAGCTCTATACAGTCAGCAAAAACAAGGCTGAGAGCTGACTGTGGCTCAGATCATGAACTCCTTATTGCCAAATTCAGACTTAAATTGAAGAAACTAGGGAAAACCACTAGACCATTCAGGGATGACCTAAATCAAATCCCTTATGATTATACAGTGGAAGTGAGAAATAGATTTAAAGGTCTGGATCTGATAGATAGAGTGCTTGATGAACTATGGATGGAGGTTCGTGACATTGTACAAAAGACAGGGATCAAGACCATCCTCATGGAAAAGAAATGCAAAAAAGCAAAATGGCTGTCTGGGGGGTGGGGGGGCTTACAAATAGTTGTGAAAAGAAGAGAAGCAAAAAGCAAAGGAGAAAAGGAAAGATATAAGCATCTGAATGCAGAGTTCCAAAGAATAGCAAGGAGAGATAAGAAAGCCTTCCTCAGGGATCAATGCAAAGAAATAGAGGAAAAGAATAGAATGGGAAAGACTAGAGATCTCTTCAAGAAAATTAGAGATACCAAGGGAACATTTCATGCAAAGATGGGCTTGATAAAGGACCGAAATGGTATGGACCTAACAGAAGCAGAAGATAATAAGAAGAGGTGGCAAAAATACACAGAAGAACAAAAAAAGTACAAAAAAGATCTTCATGACCAAGTTAATCATGATGGTGTGATCACTCACCTAGAGCCAGACATCCTGGAATGTGAAGTCAAGTGGGCCTTAGAAAGCATGACTACAAACAAAGCTAGTGGAGGTGATGGCATTCCAGTTTAGCTGTTTCAAATCCTGAAAGATGATGCTGTCAAAGTGCTGCACTCAATATGCCAGCACATTTGGAAAACTCAGCAGTGGCCACAGGACTGGAAAAGGTCAGTTTTCATTACAACCCCAAAGAAAGGCAATGCCAAAGAATGCTCAAACTACAGCACAGTTGCACTCATCTTACACGCATACTCAAAAATTCTCCAAGCCAGGCTTCTGCAATACATGAACTGTGAACTTCCTGATGTTCAAGCTGGTTTCAGAAAAGGTAGAGGAACCAAAGATCCAATTGCTAATATCCGCTGGGTAATTGAAGAAGCAAGAGAGTTCCAGGAAAACATCTATTTCTGCTTTATTGACTATGCCAAAATCTTTGCGTGGATCACAATAAACTAGAAAATTCTTCAAGAGATGGGAATACCAGACCACCTGACCTGCCTCTTGAGAACTGGACATGGAACAACAGACTGGTTCCAAATAGGAAAAGGAGTACATCAAGGCTGTATATTGTCACCCTGCTTATTTAACTTATATGCAGAATGCATCATGTGAAACGCTGGGCTGGAAGAAACACAAGCTGGAATCAAGATTGCTGGGAGACATATCAATAACCTCAGATATGCAGATGATACCACCCCTGTCTCTTATACACATCTGAATAACCTTAACCAAAAGTCATTTTACACATGTTAGTTAGATAGTCACAAAAAAGAGGCCACATTACATATAAATCTAACCAAATAACATTCTGAGTTCATTCCTGCTTACTAACTTAGGTAAGTTCAGTTTCTAAGATATTATGGTTTTTTATTGATGTTTTATATTATCAATATAAATCTTTATGTTATCAAAAAATGTTGATTTCAAGACCAATCTTCAAATTATTCCTCTTTTCCCCAATCTTGAATTTAGATAATCACAAAAATAAAATTCAAGACATATATTTAAATCTATTGTACCTTGAGCATAGTGCTTCTTTCATGTAACTGTAGAAATAAGGTATGTTATAAAAAATTAGATAAATTATTTCAACAAGCAAAAGGCACATTCTTTAAACAACTATCCTACAACCGTTTTGTTGCAGTTTCTCATTTATATTACTTTGTAAAGAAGTAAGCCAGCAGGGGTGGTTTGGCTACTGTTCTCAAGCAAGTGTTTAGGGAGATATTTTAGTTATAAGTAGCTAAATGTTTTGCAGTGTTATCTATTTTGTTTGTTCATAAGTAATGTAATCTTCTTATATATGTCCATGCATTGCTTTCAAAGTCTGCTCTTTGGAACACCTGTAGTATAATGCTCTGTGGCAATGTTTAAAATGTAGCCTCATGAATCATTCCTCATCTGCTAAACCACAATTTCTATGGAGAGGTCTGAGGAATCATAACAACTTCCTGTAAATTATACTGAAAATGAAGTTTGAGAATCAAGAACATGTAAAGAATATTCTAATCAGAGTCCATTGTAATGATAGTTGATGTCCTGATTCTCATTCTTTTTTCCTTTGATTAAATTTTCATTTATACCAATAGGTGGAACCCCAAGTCCAAGCTCAGGGGCAGCAGCCAAGAGGAGCAATCCCACATCCAAGGAGCGGTGAAGGAGCTACTCCATGTTCACAGTAGGAGAGGTGATATCATTCAAGGTAAAGAACAGTGGCCGTGCTTTGCTGGAGCAGCCATGAAGAGATACCCCACGTCCAAGGTAAGATAAACCCAAGTAAGATGGTAGGTGTTGCAAGAAGGCATCAGGGGGCAGACACACTGAAGCCATACTCACAGAAAACTAGCCAATCTGATCACACAGACCACAGCCTTGTCTAACTCAATGAAACCAAGCCATGACAAGTGGGGCCACCCAAGAGGGACAGGTCATGGTGGAGAGGTCTGACAGAATGTGGTCCACTGGAGAAGGGAATGGCAAACCACTTCAGTATTCTTGCCTTGACAACCCCATGAACAGTATGAAAAGACAAAATGATAAGATACTGAAAGAGGAATCCCCAGATCAGTAGGTGCCCAAAACGCTACTGGAGATCAGTGGAGAAATAACTCCAGAAGAATGAAGGGATGGAGCTAAAGCAAAAACAATACCCAGCTGTGGATATGACTGGTGATAGAAGCAAGGTCCGACGCTGTAAGAGTAATATTGATTAGGAATCTGGAATGTTAGGTCCATGAATCACAGCAAATTGGAAGTGGTCAAACAGGAGATTGTAAGAGTGAAAGTCAACATTCTAGGAGTTAGTGATTTAAAATGGACTGGAATGGGTGAATTTAACTCAGATGACCATTATATCTACTACTGTGGGCAGGAATCCCTTAGAAGAAATGGAGTAGCCCTCATGGTCAACAAAAGAGTCCAAAATGCAGTACTTGGATGCAATCTTAAAAATGACAGAATTATCTCTGTTCGTTTCCAAGGCAAACCATTCAGTATCACGGTATTCCAAGCCTATGCTCCAACAAGTAATCTGAAGAAGCTGAAGCTGAACGGTTCTATGAAGACCTATAANATTTTTAAAAACATGTAGCCATGAATACTCAGCATAAGAAATAGGAGATTAAGCATTCTATTTGCTTTTGATTATTTGTTTTATATTTCTTCCCATATTTTTTGCATTGAGCCAAAAATAATCTACAAGTAAGTTACTAGAACTAATAAGAATTCTGCAGGCTAAGGAGGATGTACATTCAATATATAAAAATAAAATGCATATATATATATACACACACAATGAACAGCTGAAAAATAATATAAAAAATACTGCCTTATAGTACAAGTTACTGATATGATGTATCATAATACTTTATAATTTATACTTATAAGTGTATAAGTATACTTTATAATATTATTATAAGTATAATAAAGTATTTTATGAAATATAGAATAAGGCTAACACTATAGCATCAAAACACTATATCCTCATAAAACTAAATATCTATATAATTTCTAGGGTGAAATTACATGTATATATAAAATTCTTATATATATATATAATTTTTAAAGGATCTATAAAAATGAGAAAATATTTCCACTTAATAACAAGACAAAGAAGATTTAAAATGGATTATATGTTTGAACCAGCATCCTTAAAAAAAAAAGGTACATATGATAAGCAGGGCTTTCCTAGTGGCTCAGTTGGTAAAGAATCTGCCTACAATACTGGAGACCTGGGTTCGATCCCAGGGTTGGAAAGATCCCCTGGAGGTGGGCATGGCCACCCACTCTAGTATTCTTGCCTGGAGAATCTCCGTGGGCAGAGGAGCCCAGGGAACTACAATCCATGGGGTTGCAAAGAGTCAGATATGACTGAGTGACTTTCACTTATAATAAGCAAATGAAAAGATCTGTCAATAGGGAATTTAAATACTCACCATAATACCATTATACATCTATTAGAATGGCTAAAATTAAAATAGTATACACATCATGTACTAAAATTCTTTATTTTTTTGCACAACTTTCCACACAATGTTTTATTTATCCATTCTATTTAGCCAGCGACACAGGTCACCTTTGAAATATCATCTAAAATTTGCACCACTGATATAATTCAAATTTAGAGTGGTCTGTCACAACTGAAAGTATATATAAAATACCAGTATCTAAAATATAACATCTAAAAGATTCCCACTCTTTAATCATATATAATCACCAATATATTTAATAAATATCTGTTGAATCCACTATGTTCCTGACAATGTTCCAGGACTATGAATGTATCAGTGAACATAGTCAAAATGACTCAGATCAGAGTTTCCGGTTGAGTTAGGTAAGAGAGATAATAAAGAAAAAAGAGAGATTATAGGCTATATTGTCATATAGTGAAAATTGATGCGGGAAAAGTAAAACATGAACAGGTCAAAGAGAGTGGAAGAATGCTCCAATCTTGAATGGGGTTTAGAGAAAGCCTCACTGAGAAGATGGACTATGAAGAACAACCAGGAGAAAAGGTGCTGATCAATGCAGATATGTAAAGTTCCAGGCAGGACTGCCTGTCGCTAAAAAATTTCAATGACAAAGACAGCTGATGTGTGATAAAGTGTATGATTGTTTACATATGGAAATATAGAGACTGAATGTTAGATTTAAAGAACACTAATGCAATTCATTATGGTCATGGGATATGTTCATACTGCAAATGAGGTACTCTCTCTTCAACTACCACTTCATTTCCTCTTATCCATTTAGACTGTTAATTATTTAGTAGATTTTCCTATCAACATGGTAATTATTAACATGGTAATCATTATTAATATGCATTTATTCTGAGGGCAATTGGAGCAAAATCCCTTGTGGGATGTTTAAATTTTCTCATTTGTAAGTTCAAGGAGATGGTAAAAATGGCCAACTAGGCCATTAAACTGCTATAACCTATGGCAAGCTGTTCTCAGAAGATCACTGAGCAAGAGTTAACCACTAAAATAAAGGTGAAGACTTCTTGGTAACATTTCATTGGATACACATGAATACCTCTTAGAATAAAGACCAACTTCTGTAATTGCTGAAGGGACTATAGAACTGCATGATATTCCATTATTAATCTAAGAAGCACTACATTTATGAGTGTGTCACCTCGTTATGTTTGCTGTGTAATATTGTAAAATACTATGCATTGTTTAGAAGTTGGGTTTGTTGTAAATCTCTGAGAATTTGAATTTAAATATATTAGGATTTACTATGAACATTGCTTATACTATTCCTCAGAATTATACTCTCAGTTATATATATATATATATATACATAATGTTTTCAAATTAACATATTTTAAATAGTGTACTCAAGAGAAATTTCAGTGTTTACACATTTTATTGTTTTATTAAAGGAAAATGAAACTGAAGAATCAACTTAGTTAAATTTATATTCTGAGTTAAGTATTTAAAAAGTACTAGGATAACAGACATAGGTACCCTATGCATGAGACTCTGACTATGGTTCAATATAACTTATTACATGCTGTCTTGTTATTTCTAGGGCTTTTGTTTGGGTTATATAACCATTGTTGTTATTGTTATTAGTATTGATAGTAGTTGTATATTGGTTCAGCTTAGGCTTCTATTAGAAAGCAGAAAATTCCAGCTAGGTTAGTCTAGCTTGTCTAAATACTGGGGGAAAAAAAACATAAACAAAAACAAAAACCTAGCATGGAATGAAACCTGAAAAAGTTGGTAAAATTTAACTTGAATTAAAAAGATACTTGTTTCAATATTTCATGTGATTTTCTTCATTTTGATAAGGTCCAGGTTCCTTTTCTTTAACTCTCAATGCATATATGTATAATCAAAGACAGGATGAAAAATTCAAATTTTTTTCTTTCTTTCTTTTAAAGTAACACAAAAACTGAGCAGGGGTAAGAATAAGCATCACATAAAAAAGGAACACAATAGGAAATCCTCTTATAGGTGGGTCTGTGGGGAGTTTTGGAATCTCAGAAGGCAACATAACTGGACAAAAAAAAAAAAAGGAAAACCCACAGAATATATGCCTAACCACAACTCAACAGGCTCTAACCTAACAACCTAACACACAGCCTGGCCTGCTCACAAAACAAAGGCTTGAGAGAATTCCAAAGGAGAGCTAGCCTGCTGCATAACAGCCCTTCCCCACCTGGAGACAGAGAGGCAGGTTTGCAACAGCCAGAGCCAGAAGGCAAGGGGCTGCTGCAATCTCAGCCCCAGAGATGGCATCTTCCACCAAACAGTGAGCAGGTTCCCAGCTGCTAACCATGTCTTTCTGAGATCCTAGATGGTTGACAGCCACCACGCAGGTTGAAGTCTGAGATCAGCTCTCCAGAGGAGACATACAGCACAGCTGAGATGGTGCTCTCACAGCGCACCCAGGAAAATGAGTGGCCGGGACCAAGGAGGTGGATGCGTGGCTCACCTGGGACATTGCATTCACAAAGCACCTGGTCGCTTGAGCTCTTCAGAATTGGGAATGGCACAAAACACACACACACCCCACACAGACTGAGCCAGAACTCTGTCTGAGTATCTCCTGTGAGGGTATGGGTCAGCAATGGCCTGCTGCAGGGGCAGGAGCTCTGGGTGCAGTAGACCTGGGTATGGAATAAACCCTTTTGGAAGAGGTCTCCATTAACCCCATTATAGAACCGCCAGAACTTACATAGGACTGGGGAAACAGACTCTTTGAGGGCACAAATAAAACCTTGTGCACACCAGGACACAGGAGAAAGGAGCAGTGAACCCACAAGAGACTGACCCAGAAAAACCCATGAGTGTCCAGGAGTCTCCAGTGGAGGCATGTGTCAGTGGAATCCTGCTTCAGGTCAGGGGCACTGAGTGCAGCAGTGTGTGCCTGAGGCCTTTTGAAGGAGATCGCCATTATCTAAATTACTTCCACCATAGTTTGGTCTCAGGTCAAGCAACAGGGAGGGAAATAACCCTGCCCATCAACAGATAACTGGATTAAAGATTTACTGAGCATGGCCCCACCCATCAGAAAAAGACCCAGTTTTCCCGACAGTCAGGCTCTACCACCAGGAAGCTTCCATAAGTCTCTATCCTTATCCATCAAAGGGAAGACAAAATGAAAACAACAATCACAGAAAACTAACCAAACTGATCACAAGGACCACAGCCTTGTTTAGCCCAATGAAACTATGAGCCCTATCATATACGGCCACCCAACATGGACAGGTCATGGTGGAGAGTACTGGCAAAACATGGTCCATGAGAAAAGGGAACGGCAAACCACTTCAGTATTCTTGCCTTGAGAATGCCATGAACCATATGAAAAGGCAAAAAGGTATGACACTGAAAGATGAACTCCCCAGGTCGGTAGTTGCCCCATATGCTGCTGTAAAAGAGTGTAGAAATAACTCCAGAAAGAATCAAGAGACAGAGCCAAAGCAAAAACAGCACCCACTAGTGGATGTGATGGGTTATGGAAGTAAAGTCCGATGCTGCAAAGAACAATATTGCATAGCAACCTGGACTGTTAGGTCCATTAATCAAGGCAAATTGGAAGTGGCCGAACAGGAGATGGCAAGAGTGAATATCGATATTTTAGGAATCAGTGAACTAAAATGGACTGGAATGGGTAAATTTAATTCAGATTACCAGTATATCTACTACTCTTGGCAACAATCCCTTAGAAGAAATGGAGTAGCCATCATAGTCAACAAAAGAATCCAAAATGCAGTACTTGGATGTATTGTATTTTTGAGACAGATTATTCTGTCTCAAAATAACAAAATGATCTCTGCTCATTTCCAAGGCAAAGCATTCAATATCCCAGTAATTCAAGTCTATGCACCAACCAGTAATGCTGAAGAAACTGAAGTTGAACGGTTCTATGAAGACCTATAAGACCTTCTAAAACTAACACCGAAAAAAGATGTTCTCTTCATTATAGGGAATTGGGGTGCAAAAGTAGAAAGTCAAGAGTGACCTGGAGTAACAGGCAAATTTGGCCTTGGAATACAGAATGAAGCAGGGCAAAGGCTAATAGATTTGCCAAGAGAATGCACTGGACACAGAAAACACCCTCTTCCAACAACACAAGAGAAGACTACATGGGCTATCACCAGATGGTCAATACCAAAATCAGATTGAATATATTATTTGCAGCCAAAGATGGAGAAGCTCTATACAGTCAGCAAAAACAAGACAAGGAGATGACTGTGGCTCAGATCATGAACTCATTATTGCCAAATTCAAAATTAAATTGAAGAAAGTAGAGAAAACCACTAGATCATTCAGAATGACCTAAATCAAACATCTTATGATTGTACAGTGTTAGTGGCAAATAGATTCCAGGGATTAGATCTGATAGAAAGAGTGTCTGAAGAACTCCAGCAGAGGATCAGGACATTGTACAGGAGGCAATGATCAAGAACATGCCCAAGAAAAAGAAATGCAAAAGGCAAAATTTTTGTCTGATGAGGCTTTACAAATAGCTGGGAAAAGAAGAGAAAATAAAGGTAAGGGAGAAAAAGAAAGATATACCCATTTGAATGCAGAGTTTCAAAGAATATCAAAGAGAGATAAGAAAGTCTTCCTCAGTGATCAATGCAAAGAAATAGAGGAAAACAATAGAATGGAAAAGACTAGAGATCTCAAGAAAATAAGCGATATCAAAGGAACATTTCATGCAAAAATGGGCATAATAAAGGACAGAATTTGTATGGACCTAATGGAAGCAGAAGATATTAAGAAGTGGTGGCAGGAATAAACAGAACTATACAAAAGAGATCTCCATGACCTAGATAACCATGATGGAGAGATCAGTCACCTAGAGCCAGATGCTGGAATGCAAAGTGAAGTGGGCCTTAGGAAGCATCACTACAGACAAAGCTGGTGGAGGTGATGGGATTCCAGTTGAGCTATTTCAAATCCTAAAAGATGATGCTGTGAAAGTGTTGTACTCAGTATGTCACTAAATTTGGAAAACTCAGCAGTGGCCACAAGACTGGAAAAAAGTCAGTTTTCATTCCAATCCCAAAGAAAGACAATGCCAAAGAATGTTCAGACTACCGCACAATTGCATTCATCTCACATGCTAGCAAAATAATGCTCAAAATTCTCCAAGCCAGGCTTCGACGTATGTGAACTGACCGTGAACTTCCAGACGTTCAAGCTGGTTTTAGAAAAGGCAGAGGAGCCAGATATAAAATTGTCAACATACGCTGGGTCATTGAAACAGCAAGAGAGTTCCAGAAAAACATCCAGTTTTGCTTTATTGACTATGCCTAAGTCTTTGACTCTGTGGATCACAGTAAACTGTAGAAAATTCTGAAAGAGATGGGAATACCAGACCACCTGAGCTGCCTCTTGAGAAAGCTGTATTCAGGTCAAGAAGCAACAGTTAAAACAGTACCTGGAACAAGAGACCATTTCCAAATCGGGAAAGGAGTACGTCATAGCTATATATTGTGTCCTTGCTTATTTAACTTATATGCAGAGTACATCATGCAAAATGCCAGGCTGCATGAAGCACAAGCTGGAATCAAGATTGTTGGCTGAAATATCAATAACCTCAGACTTGCAGATCATATCACCTTTATGGCAGAAAGCGAAGAAAAATGAAATAGTCTCTTGTTGAAAGTGAAAGAGGCGAGTCAAAATTTTGGCTTAAACCCAACATTCAGAAAACTAAGATCATGGCATTGGGTCACTTCCATTCATGGCGAATAGATGGGCACATAATGGAAACAGTGAGAGACTTTATTTTTTCAATGTAGATGGGACTACATCCATGAAATTAAAAGATGCTTACTCCTTGGAAGAAAAGCTATGACCAACCTAGACAGCATATTAAAAAGCAGAGATATTACTTTGCCAACAAAGTGTTGTCGAAGTTATGGTTTTTCCAATAATTATGTATAGAGAGAGTTAACTATATATATAGTTATATGTATATAGTTATGCCAGGGTCCAGCCCCGGTGGATCCAGGCTGATTTGAAGGTGGAGACGGAGTTGGCGTACTAGGAAAAAACTTATTCAATTACAGATATAGAGAGATTAGAAATGGATAGTGTAGTAGGAAAATTAGTGGAGAAAAAGAGGCTGAATAACTTGGTTTACGTGGAATACCAATCACCACCTATGTAGGCCACAAGCGTTTTCCGTTCACCCGAAGGAGAGGAGGCACTGAGGCCTCCCCAGTCCGATCTTAGAAGCCCAGGCATAATTAGTAGGCTTGGTGAATACCCACTCCCCAGATGGGAATTCAGCCAGAAGGGGAAAGAAAGAACGACACGGGGGGAATCAGCCTTTCCAGAAACTGATCCCCCTTTTCTTTATTTTCAGGTTTGCTTATATACTTCTTTTACACATAGGAATGAATACAGAGTCATGCGGGGGTCAGCAGTCCTGACCTTTATCAAAACCAGGTGCTTTACATTTAAAAAAAAAAAAAAAAGGTCTTGGGGTTTTACATCATCTTCTGGCTATGAGTCCTGTTAACACTTTATGATCCTTTCTTTCTGATAACCAAAAAACTTATTTTTTCCAAGGGTGGTTTTTCTTAAACCAGGCACCACCCTCCAAATAAAGTTGCATTCCTATAGGGTGAGGGTGTAATGGGTCACAACTAAGAAAGGAATTTATTTAACCCAAGGTTAACCTGATTGATCTTAAAGGTTAATACTTATTTTTTATATGCTAGTTATATTCATTATAAGGGCAGGGAATATGGAGGTTTAACAGCAAACATCAGCCCAACAAGTGAAATCCTTTCACCAGTGTTCCCCTTAAGATCTATTTAGTCTTAAGATAGTGATAAAGTTACATTTTTACATAGCAAGGGCACAGTGATATATAACAGAGTACAGTGATCTATAACAAAAGAGAAAATTCATTAACTCAAAAAGTCTAGTATTGCTAACATCAAAAACTACTATATTTCTTTTTCTATATTCCAATTACATTGGTTAATATATTCTCAGGTGCCTAAGGACGTGGAGACCTGGTGGCAATCATTCACTCAACAATGAGAAAAGCCCTATGCTAATTAAGACCTTCAAAATACCCCAAACTCTCTGTGCTATTTATGGTTCAAAGGTAGTAAACAATCATGTGTTGTGGCAGGAGTATGGATAATCCTATCACACAAGCTAGTTTGTCAGCAGAGAGGTTTGACCTGGACACCTTTGTCACACCCAGGGCAGGGAATTAGTAGCAATTATTGGCACAACAAATGGAAAACCCTTCACCAATATAATTCCTAATCAACCCACTATACTAATAATTTCTAAATTCCCCAATGAATCTGCCTTTAGTAAGTCTAAAATATCTCATGCCTCTCACTGTTGGGAGGCTGTAAACAATCACATGTGGCCAGACAACCTATAAAGGAAGGCTAGATAGCCTTCAGAGGAGTTCGTAAGCTGAAACATTCTTGTCACGCCCAGGAATTTTTATTAACTGGAGCAGCAAGTTAACTCCTTCTCTGAGAGAAATGGTTATGGGGGAGAGCCCCCCGTAAAGTCAGAGGTATAAGTGAGAGCATAAAACAGACTCTGGTTTTGGGGGTAGATGCTTGGGAACAGGGGTTTTCCTGAGGCTTGATCACGCCTTTGCATATGCCAAGCCTCCTTCCTCATGACCTTTGCCATGGACGGAGTTCCTCACACTGGCCCCCGGCATAGTTATATATAGTGAGAGTTGGACTATAAAGAAAGCTGAATGCGTAAGAATTGATGCTTTTGAATGTGGTGTTGGAGAAGACTCTTGAGAGTCACTTGGACTGTAAGGAGATCCAACCAGTCCATCCTAAAGGAAATCAGTCCTGAATATTCATTGGAAGGACTGATGCTGAAGGTGAAACTCCAATACTTTAGCCACCTGATGTGAAGAACTGACTCACTGGAACAGACCCTGATGCTGGGAAAGATTGGAGAGGGGAGGAGTAGGGGACAATAGAGGATGAGATGGTTGGATAGAATCCCGGACTCGATGAACATTAGTTTGGGTAGGCTTAGGGAGTTGGTGATGGTCAGGGAAGCCTGGCATGCTTCAGTCCATGGGTTCTCAAAGAGTGGGACACAACTGAGCGACTGAATGGAACTGAACTTGAAAAAGGAACATAATTTTTCTTGGAAATATAAGAGGAATAGGCAGCTTTATACTGTCACCCTGCTTGTTTAACTTCTAAGCAGAGCACATATGTGAAATGCTGGGCTGAATGAATCACAAGCTGGAAGCTCTTGGGAGAAATATCAAAAACCTAGGATATGCAAATGATATCACTGAATGACAGATAGTGAAGAGGAACTAAAGAGCCTCTTTTTGAAGGTGAAAGAGGAGAGTGATAACGCTGGATTGAAACTCAACATTCACAAAACTAAGATCATGGCACCTAGTCCCATCACTTCATAGCAAATCAAAGGGGAAAAAGTGGAGAAAGCAACAGATTTTCATTTCTTGGGCTCCCAAATCACTGAGGACTCTGACTGCAGTCATTAAATTAAACAATCCTTGCTCCTTGAAAGGAAAACTATGACATACCTAGGCAGTGTATTATAAAGTAGAGACATCACTTGCTGACAAAGGTCCATATAGTCAAAGCTATGGTTTTTCCAGTAGTCATGTATGGATGTGAGAGTTGGGCCATAAAGAAGGCTGAAGTGAAAGTGGCACAACTGTGTGAGACTCTTTGTGACCCCATGGGCTGTAGACCCCCAGACTCCTCTGTGGAATCCTCTAGGCAAGAATACTGAAGTGGGTTTCCATTTCCTTCTCCAGAGGATCTTCCCAACCCAGGGACTGATCCCAAGTCTCTCATGTCTCCTGCCTTAGCAGGCAGTGCTTTACCACTAATGCCACCTGGGAAGCCCATGCTGCAGTCCATAGGGTCTCAAAGAGTCAGACACGACATAGTGTAGTGACTGAAAAACAACAGCAATAATGGAGAGGTAGTATATTATCAATATTGTAACTTATTCCAAATGAATGAAGAGAAGGGAGAAGAAGAGAAATAAGATCATAAATATCTGCATATGGTCTGACTATAGAGAGGAATATATTACTTCAAGTCTGTTTATCCTTTGAATAAGTTATGAAGTATATAATGAAAAGTCTCCCTTCCTAACAGCCAGCCAGCCAATCAGTTTCCCTACATGATGGCCAGGCCAGGTTTTCAGCTTTTAGAAAATCTCTACATCTGTACAAAGATAAACACATATATTTATTTTAATTTTCTTATACAAAAGATAGTGTGTTTAACACATTATAGTATGTTTTACAATTTATATCATATCTTATAAATCACTCTGTATCAATACAGAAACATGGTTTTTAATTTTAAATGATTTCATTATATGGATAAATTACAGTAACCAATTTTCTACTCTGGGTTTGGTTAATTCAGTTTGATGTAATTTTAATGTAAGTAGAATTAATATTTATGAGATTATCTTCTACTTACATACCTGGAATCCTATTACTTTCTGCATTTTGAGTGGTAGATTGGTAAGGAGACATTTTTATATTTTAATATTTTGCTTATTTTGTATTATACCTATTCCTAAGTATTGTTATTATAAATGAACATGTTTCCCATTATGTTTTTAAAGTAATTGATTTCTGTAGATGCACTCAGACAATTTAAAACATATTTTCATTAACTACTTTGCTCTACATAATAGATTATTTTGGAATTCCAAAGTATACAACTTTCAAATAACATAATATGTGTAAAAATTCTTTAGAGAAAGTTGGAAAAGAGATATATTCATCCAGGAACAAGTTCAAGTGTGTGTAAGAACCAAGCATTACATTCAGAATGGCACATCTGGAATAGAGCTTCCACAAAGAAGCTGAATTGACAGATACCCAGACATCCTTGCCTTTGCAGTTATCAGAAGTACAAAATAAGGATACAGTAACATACCCAACTGACTTTTGTAATTTATAAGGCAGTCTTGAAAATGTTTCTACCAATTAGAATTGATTTGTTGGACAAATTATTTTGTTGATAATGTCTTTATTTTTGACTACATAGAATTAATATTTATATAGGCTACAATTAATGAAATTTGTTATGTATTAGTTATTATACTTTAAAACCAAATGACCCTGATGCTGGGAATGTTTGAAGGTGGGAGGAGAAGGGGATGACAGAGGATAAGATGGTTGGATGGCATCACCAACTCAATGCACATGAGTTTGAGTAAGCTCCGGGAGTTGGTGACAGACAGGGAATCTGTCTCAGTCCCTGGGGTCACAAAGAGTTGGACGTGACTGAGTGACTGAACTGAACTAAACTGATACCAAGGTAAGCTATACCAAACAGGAAAATATGATATTTATAAATGTATATTTAGCTACATTCAAATGGACATTACTATATAAACGTATTGCATTTTGAATTGTTGAAATGATTTAAATAGCATCAAAGTACAGTTTAAAAAAAAAACATTTCAAGTTGGTAATACTGGGTAAAGAAAGATATTTGAAGATTTTTTTCATTCTTTTTTTTTTTTTTTCAGCTCAACAGCTAACAATTCTTCCAATATTCATAAGAGAACCTGAAAATTTCAGATGCTTTTCTTGCTTCTTGTGTCTAGAGTATGGTACTTGATCTCACTTTATTTGAGAGGAAAGCATTAAGGGGAAGAATTCACCTGGCATATATGGCAGAAAAAAAGGATACAGTCATACTTTGTTTCAATGTGCTTTGTTTTATTGAGCTTTGCAGATATTGCCTTATTTAAAATTGAAGATTTTTTTGGCAATCTTGCACTGAGAATGTCTGTTGGTGCAATTTTTCAAAAGCATTTGCTCAGTTCTTGTTTTTGTGTCATATTTTATTAATTCTCAGCATATTTCAAACATTCATTACTATTATATTTTTATGGTAATCTGTATTACTTTGAGGTATCACCTATGATACCTCATGAGATATCATCATGAGAAACGCTAGACTGGAAGAAGCACAAGCTGGAATCAAGATTGCCGGGAGAAATATCAATAATTTCAGATATGCAGATGACACCACCCTTATGGCAGAAAGTGAAGAGGAGCTAAAAAGCTTCTTGTTGAAAGTGAAAGAGGAGAGTGAAAAAGCTTGAAGCTTGAAGCTCAACATTCAGAAAACGAAGATCATGGCATCTGGCCTCATCACTTCATAGGAAATAGATGGGGAAACAGTAGAAACAGTGTTAGACTTTGTTTTTTTGGGCTCCAAAATCACTGCAGATGGTGACTGCAGCCATGAAATTAAAAGGCGCTACTCCTTGGAAGAAAAGTTATGACCAACCTAGATAGTATATTCAAAAGCAGAGACATTACTTTGCCGACTAAGGTCCGTCTAGTCAAGGCTATGGTTTTTCCTGTGGTCATGTATGGATGTGAGAGTTGGACTGTGAAGAAGGCTGAGCGCCGAAGAATTGATGCTTTTGAACTGTGGTGTTGGAGAAGACTCTTGAGAGTCCCTTGGACTGCAAGGAGATCCAACCAGTCCATTCTGAAGGAGATCAACCCTGGGATTTCTTTGGAAGGAATGATGCTAAAACTGAAGCTCCAGTACTTTGGGCACCTTATGCGAAGAGTTGACTCATTGGAAAAGACCCTGATGCTGGGAGGGATTGGGGGCAGGAGGAGAAAGGGACGACCGAGGATGAGATGGCTGGATGGCATCACGGACTCAATGGACGTGAGTCTGAGTGAACTCCGGGAGTTGGTGATGGACAGGGAGGCCTGGTGTGCTGCGATTCATGGGGTCACAAAGAGTCAGACACGACTGAGCGACTGAACTGAACTGAACTGTGTGTGTTCTCACTGCTCCATTGACCCGCATTCTCACATCTTTCTCCCTCTCCTCAGCCCTATTTCCTGAGACACATCAATGACTTCTGTGTGTTCAAGTGAAAGAAGAATCACATGTCTCTCACTTTAAATCAAAATCTAGAAATGGTTAAGCTTAGTTAAGAAGGCATGTCAAAAATCAAGACAGGCCTACAACCAGGCCTTTTGTGCCAAATATAATAGTATGCACAAGAAACATCTATTGAAGGATCTTACAAGTGCAGCTCCAATGAAGACATGAATGATAGGAAAGCCAAACAGCTTTAATGCTGATAAGGAGGGTGAAAGATCAAACCAGCTTATTTCCTCAAGTCAAAACCTAATCTAGACAAGGCCCAAACTCTCACCAAGTCTAGGGAAGCTGAGAGAAGTGAAAAAGCTGCAGAGAAAATTTTGAAGTTAGCAGATGTTGGTTCCTAAGATTTAATGAAAGAAGCCACCTCCACATAAAAAAGTAGAAGGTAAAGCAGCAAGTGCTGATGTAGAATCTGCAGCAAGTTATCCACAAGATCTAGCTGAGATAATCAATGAAATTGGCTGCACTAAACAAGAGATTTTCCATGCATATGAAACAGCTTTCTATTGAAAGAAGATGCCAAGTAGGATTTTCATAGTAGGAGAGGATAAGTCAATGTCTGGCCTCAAAGTTAGGACAGATTGTTTCTCTTGTTAGGGGTTAATGCAGCTTGCAACATGAAGTTTGAAGTCAGTGTTCTGTAAACATTCTAAAAATCCTAGGGTCTTAAGAATCGTGCTAAATCTTGTGCTTGTGCACTGTAAATGAACAGCAAAGCCTTGATTACAGCACATCTGTTTACAGCATGGTTACTGCACATTTTGAGCCCACTGTTTAGACCTACTGCTCAGAAAAAAAGTGAAAAGTATTCTTTCAAAATATTACTGCTCACTAGCAATGCACTTGGTCACCCAAGAGCTTGGATGAAGATGTATAATTAGAAGAATGTTTTCATGCCTGCCAACACAACATCCATTCTGCAACCCATAGATCAAAAAGCCATTAACCTAACTTTATCAATTAGCCAGATTCTGTCCTAATTACTTTTGTTAAAAAATGCTAAATAATGAATTTCACCTTGGCACTATTGATATTGGGCTAGATACTTCCTTATTTGTAGCCAGGGACTGGTTGTCCTTTTCACTGTGGGATGCTTGTAAGCCTTTATCCACCAGCAACAGAATCATATGCAATGATAACCAAAAATATCTCAGGACATTGCCACATGCTTCATCTGAGACTGGACTGCCCACACCTCAACTGATAACAAGAGCTACAAATATATTGATAGATACTGGGAAGGAAAATTTGATGAAATGATACATACTGTGATATTTTCTAATAAAAAAAGATGTCTTATTCAGTAAAAAAAAAAAGTGAAGATATTCCCTCAGAATGATAAAGGTAACTGAAAATGTTTATAAAATATTAATATTAAATATGTATTTTATTAAAGAAAAGGAGGCACACATTTTATCTCTCAGAATAAAACTAAATCAGTGATTCTCCAGTGAATAGTTCAGAGAGAAAATTAAAGTTCTTTAGAATACATAGTATTATCATTAGTGATGGAACAGTAACAATAGCTATATTGCTCAAAAGATGAAATCAATATTTTGCGCTGTTTCTCAATTATGTGCTTTTTGCACAAAATAATTTCCAGCTTATTACCAATTCCTTACATAATTCCTGTGGCTATATAGCATTCATTTATTAATTCTGTATTAGTGACTTCATCATGCCATATATTTGGATGTTTGTGTCACTTTCAATTTTTTCACTATTTTAACAACATAATATGGATAATAATATATATCATTCATATATAATATATGATATATAATAATAATATATCATTCATAGCACTTTTCTGTAATTTTTTTTATTTTATTTCCTTACTATAGAATACCTAAATTATCAGATTTTTAAAAATAGAATATGCTGAAGGTTTTGACACAATTTGTGGTCAAATGCATTGGTAATAGTATTCCAGTTTTAGTATACAAACAGTATGTGGGAAATTCTATTTTACTGTGATTTTAATATAATTGAATTGATTTCTATTTGCAACTGAATTTTTATAGAAAAAAGGTAATTTAATATCAGAATAAAACAGCAAAATCAAATTATGGAGTTCAGCAGATATTTTAAAAGATTATGAGATTATTACCTGTGGGACCTCAGCCTTCATTCTATTTTTCCATCTATCAATACATTTTCTATGGATAAATTATATACACAGATATATGTAATATATATCATGTAGTATACACATATGCGGTAATTTGAGTAGTTACTTGGTTTGCTTTTAAAGTATTGCACCTTATGTATAAAAGCAAAAGGAAAAAAATATCAAAATAAAAACATTTCATATTATTAAGAGAGCTGTTGAATAATTCACCATTTTTTTCTGTGTAGTACAGATATGAAACTATTGCATTTCATTTCAGAGAAAAGGTTGATAAATTACTCTAGGGAAGGCATGAATACGGTTAATTTACTGTCACTTGGAGCTTTGGTCTTCTGTCATGCAGTTAAACTTATTTTTATCTGTCCACTTAGAAAATTAGTAGACCTCAGTGAAGTGTTCATAAAAATAAAATTTACTTAAAATTGATGAATGGAAAATGAGTTGAATGCAAAATAGGAGGTTACATCTTTCTAGTGACTTAAACATGCATACTCCTTATTGAAGATAGCAATCTGCTCTCTAAAATCAGGATTTAAAAAAAATAAAATAAAATAAAATAAAATCAGGATTTATTGCAATTATATTAGTAGTCAGGTGCTTTTTCATACAGGGTAACACAGTAATCCTTATGTATTCATGATTCACTTTTTTCTACCTGATGTATAGAGCTAAGCACTTATTTCTCAATATCGCCACATTGTCACTGATAGTTTTTAATATTCCTAATTTAAATCAAACAGGCAATAATTTTTCAGATATGGATAATCATTTCTCTTCAAGCATTTTTCATGCTGTTTAAAAAGTCCTCTTTGTTAAAAATGCCAAATTACAATGTACAATTTTAAGTGTATTTTAAAGTGTACACTTCTGTAACACGTGTCAAGTGGCTTAGGTATGAATGCAAGTTGTTATGAAAGGTTGTTTATTATTATTAGAATATGAATATTGGTTTTGGTTATATTAGAGTTAAGGATAGAAAATATTAAGTGAAACTAGCATAGAGGAGTTTTTAACTACCTTTATTCTAACACTCATCTATAAACTAGAACATTGAGACCAATATCCAGAGTCTTTTAAGAAGTGATGTCTTTGCCACTGAAAATATTAATAACATTCTTACCAAAATACCTTGAGAACTATGTATGTCAGTCCATCCTAAAAATCAACAGTTATAGTCTTTTTTCACACACTGAAAAGACTCAAGATTTTCCCTAGAGAAGAAAAAAGCCTGGTCATGAAAACCTAGAATTGTTGGTGGGAATGCAAACTAGTACAACTATTATGGAGAACAGTGTGGAGATTCCACCAACATATGACCGAGCAATCCCACTCCTGGACATACACACCAAGGAAACCAGAATTGAAAGAGACACGTGTACCTCAATGTTCATCGCAGCACTGTTTATAATAGCCAGGACATGGAAGCAACCTAGATGTCCATCAGGAGATGAATGGATAAGAAAGCTCTGGTACACAATGGAATATTACTCAGCCATTAAAAAGAATATATTTGAATCAGTTCTAATGAGGTGGATGAAACTGGAGCCGATTATACAGAGTGAAGTAAGCAAGAAAGGAAAACACCAATATAGTATACTAACACATATATACAGGTAATGATAACCCTGTATGTGAGACAGCAAAAGAGACTCAGATGTATAGAACAGTCTTTTGGAGTCTGTGGGAGAGTGAGAGGGTGGGATGATTTGGGAGAATGGCATTGAAACATGTATAATATCATATATATATATATATATATATATATATATATATATAAAGAAAACCTAGAATTATTACCGATCCACAATACAAACATTTGGTTAAGAGCAGACTTGTGCACACACACAAAAACATACTTACAGAGAATTAAATTCAGTCTCTCTCTCAGACTGATCTCAAATGATATCAGCCAGTTGTTTTTTTTTTTTTTTTTCAGTCTACGTAGACCTCAATTTCCTACTCGAAAGAAAGAATGATGCATGACTAACTGTATTGGGTTCATTTCAGGGAATAATCATAATGCCTAGATATTTTATTTGACAAGTACTCAACATTCCAGAAATATAAGCTGTTATTATTATTTTCCTATTAAATATATGATATGATGAATACTAATAGAGAGGGAATGATCAAGCTTGGAAATAGTCCAGAACACCTGTTATTGAAGCAAGAAAAAGAAAAGGGAACAGTGGCATTCCATTTGACTCAGAATCATTAATATATTTTTATTACATTTCAACATGTTTCTTTGAAGAACTGTAAATTGGGTTATTTGCTTCAATGTGTAAGACAACATTTTAACAATTCTTTGAAAAGTAAAACCCAAATGTCATCATCAACAGAAAAGGAAATCTATTTTTTTTGTGTGTGTGTGGGGGGGAACTGTTTTGGAAATTTCATAATTCCATTATTTTTTGTTAAAACAAAAACTGCCTGTAACCAATACAATATCAACAGCAAGAGAAATCCAAACTCCCTCTATAAATAGAGGACATCATGATTTGAAGTGATGTATAAACATTTGAGGGTCTTTACTTGATCGTATTTCACATCAATCTGCATTAGCATCAGACACTCTAATACCTTAAAATACAATNGGACTTGGCAACTTCATCACAGATGTTCCTTCTTAGTTTTTTTGTTTTGTTTTGTTTGTTTGCTTGTTTGTTTTTGGTGGTAAAATATGTGTGCCTTCTCAGTTGTGGTCCGACTCTTTGTGACCCCATGGACTGTAGCTCGCCTGGCTTTTTTTGTCCTTGGGATTTTCCAGGCAAGAATGCTGAAGTGGATAGCCATTTCCTTCTCCAGAGAGAATGGAATTTAATTTTAACTATGTTTATATGTACAATTTTGTGGTACTACATACATTCACACTGTTTTGCAACCCTTACCAGTATTCACCAGCAGAAGGTTTTTAATCTTTCCAACTAAAACTCTGTATCCATTAAACACTAACACCCCTTTCAGCCCTTTCTCTAACCCCTGCCAACCACCATTCTAATTTTCATCTCTAGAAACCTTATATGGGTAATATAATATTTGTCCTTTTGTGGTTAACATTTCACTTAGTATAATGTCTTCAGTGTTGCAGTATGTATCAGAATTTCCTTTTTAAGGCTAAAGATTTATATATCACGTTTTTCTTATCCATTAATCTTGTTAGCAATCACTTGGGCTGCTGCCAGAATCTGACTACTGTGAATAATGACGCAATGTACATGAGTGTACAATCCTATTGAGGTAACTTCTTTACTGATTTTTGTGTATATGTCCAGAAGTAAAATGGCCAGATCACATAGAAACACACTCTCAATTCATCAAATTTAGTTATTTTTTCAAGTAAATAAAGCATAGAAGATCTCTTATTTTCGCTATAGAAACATATATTTTAACTCTAGAGTAGGGGAGATCTTTCCAATAATAACCCACAAAGCAGAAGCCATTACATATTGAATATAAAAATACTTCCACATGCACAGAAAGTATTATTTGTAAAATGAAAAGATAAATGATTGAATTTAAATAAATATCTGTAACTCATATAACAGCAGGATGTATTCAGAGATTATGAGAAACTGAAAACTCCTTAGAGAAACAACCAATGCACCATATGTATTCACTGGCCCTATTCACCAAATATTCATTTCCATTTTGGACTCTCATAGGATTGCATATCCTCAGCCACTTGGATTAAATAACATCACATAATTTGTTTTGTACAATAAAATGTATTCAGAAGTGAAGTGAGGCGTATCACTTCCGAATTGAAACTTTTAGATCCACCGTATCTTCATCCTTCTAACTCAATGGTCATGGAAGTACATTTGAAAACTGAACCTTGGTCAGCCTAATTTCTCTGATTATGATGAGCAGAGTTTCCAGCCAACTTCTGATGGATATTTGGCACAACCAATAAACAAATCTTTCTTTTTATACCGTCATGGACTATAAGTTCAGGTTTGTTGTTGTTGGTTATTAGAGCATGAACTGATCTTTCCTAACTGATATATAGTATCTAACAAAGAAGTCAACAGAAGATAAGCAATCTAAAGTTTTGTTACTGTTGTTGAGTTGCTAAGTCCTGTCTGACTCTTTGTGACCACATGAACTGCAGCACACCAGGCTTCCCTGTGTTTCACTATGTCCCAGAGTTTGCTCAAACTCATATTCATTGAGTCAGTGATGACATCCAACTACCTCATCCTTTGTCATCCCCTTCTTCTCTTGCCCTTAATCTTTCTCTGCAATCTAAAGTATGTTCTATGTGTTTAGAACATTTTGAAATCAGTCCAGATTCCACTATATCCTATTATCTAGTACAAACATTAATGTTCTGCTTCTAGGACAAGAGCTTGAATTCTCTACTTAACAGGAATAAATTTGCAGGTAAAGTAAACTGACATCTTTACATTTTGGGGAACCAGAATCCTGGATTGAAAGGCTTGAAAGGCAACAGAAAATACAAGAAAGGGAAATTTTTATCATTTTAAAATCAAGAACCATAATAAGCATTACATGTGCTAGAAAATCCTTAAGATAATTCCAATGGCTAATTACTATGTTTCTTCATAACCTTCCTCAATGTCAGATCTATGTGGAAATATCCTGATGTCTGAGACAAGCAAATCCTTTCTCAAGGATACTTCTCAATTAAATTACTGAAAGGAAACCACATGTACACAGTGTTTCAGAGCAAAGGTGACAAATTGCATATCCCGCTAGGTAAAGCAATGAAGTGGTCATAATTGAAATTAATTAGAATATATATGTATATATTGATATATCTATTGAAATGTCTAAGTAGTCAATAAAAATGTGGTTATTGCCTTTTTGTATATGGGGTAGCCACATGTGTATCAATGTGAGAAGATACATCACTAAAATATATTTTTCACTATGTTTTATTTTTCAGGATAAAAATTCCTTTAAACTGCAAAATGATTATTAGATCACTGTTAAATTATATGTTTAGTTCAGATCAGTTCAGTCACTCAGTCATGTCCGACTCTTTGAGACCCCATGGACTGCAGCACACCAGGCCTCCCTGTCCATCACCAACTCCTGGAGTTTACTGAAACTCATGTCCGTTGAGTCGGTGATGCCATCCAGCCATTTCTTCTTCTGTTATCCCCTTCTCCTCCTGTCTTCAATCTTTCCCAGAATCAGGGTCTTTTCAAAGTATGTGTAATGCAAAGTAAAAGAAGAGTATTTCATATATGCTCCTCACAACTTTTCTTTCATAGCTAAAGAACCAAGTGATAATATAGCTGTTCTATGAGCAAAAAATTAAACACTACATTTTTATTGACTACTTAAACATTATGACAGATATACATATTTTATATATATATATTAAAAATAATTATAAGAACAAAAGAAGAGTATTTCATATATGCTCCTCACAACTTTTCTTTCATAGCTAAAGAACCAAGTGATAATATAGCTGTTCTATGAGCAAAAAATTAAACACTACATTTTTATTGACTACTTAAACATTATGACAGATATACATATTTTATATATATATATATTAAAAATAATTATAAGAACTACTGCTTTATATAAATATTATATATATTTAAAAATTTTATGAAATTTACAAAAGCAAGAAAAAATAATCAAGTAAAAATATAACAATCAGAGTCATTTCTGATTTATACAGTTTCTGATGAGATTTATTCTTGAACTAAATCTATATACATGTATATGAATATATATATATACACATAAACAGGATCTAAATGAAACAAGTGTATCTCAAACTCAGTTCAGTTTAGTTATTCAGTATGTCCAACTCTTTGTGACTCCATGGACTGCAGTATGCCAGGCTTCCATTACCATCACCAACTCCCAGAGGTTGCTCAAACTCATGTTCTTAGAGTCAGTGATGCCATCTAGTCATCTTAAACTCTGTCATCCCCTTCTCCTCCTTCCTGCAATCTTTCCCAGCATCAGGATCTTTTCTAATGAGCTGTCTGTTCGCATCATATGGCCAAAGTAATAGAGCTTCAGCTTCAGCATCAGTCCTTCCAATGAATGTTCAGGGTGGATTTGCTTTAGGATTGACAAGTTTGATCTCCTTGCAGTCCAAAGAACTCTCAAGAGTCTTCTCCAACACCACAGTTCAAAAGCATCAATTCTTCAGCACTCAGCTCTGTTTATAGTCCAACTCTCACATCCATCCACGTCTACTGGAAAAACCATAGCTTTGACTAGATAGACCTTTTCTTTCTGTTCTGTTCAGACAGAACAGCTACATTATCACTTGGTTCTTTAGCTATGAAAGAAAAGTTGGCAAAGTAATGTCTCTGCTTGTCAATATGTTGTCTAGGTTGGTCATAGTTTTTCTTCTGAAGGGCAAGTGTCTTTTAATTTCATGGCTGAGTTCATCATCTACAGTGATTCTGGAGGCCAAGAACATAAAGTCTCTCACTGTCTCCATTGTTTCCCCATCTACTTGTCATGAAGTGATGGAACTGGATGCCATGATCTTGGTTTTTTGAATGTTGAGTTTTAAGTCAACTTTTTCAACCTCCTCTATCACTTTCAACAGACGCTCTTTAGTTCTTTGTTTTCTGCCATAAGGGTAGTGTGATCTGCAAATCTGAGGTTATTGATACTTCTTCCAGCAATCTTCATTCCAGCTTATGCTTCATCCAGCCCAGTAATTTGCAAGATATACTCTGTGCGTAAGTTAAATAAGCAGGTTGACAATATACAGCCTTGACAAACTCCTTTTCCAGTTTAGAACCACTCTGTTTTTCCATGTCCAGTTCTAACTGTTGTATCTTGACAACATACAGATTTCTCAGGAGGCAGGTAAGGTGGTCTTGTATTCCCATCTCTTGAAGAATTTTCCAGTTTGTTGAGATCAACACAGTCAAAGGCTTTGGCTTAGTAAATAAAACAGAAGTGGATGTTTTTCTGGAACTCTCTTGCTTTTTCTATGATCCAACGGATGTTGGCAATTTGATCTATGTTCCTCTGCCTTTTCTAAATCCAGCTTGAACATCTGGAAGTTCTCAGTTCACATACTGTTGAAGCCTGGCTTGGAGAATTTTGAGCATTATTTTGTTAGCAGGTGAGATGATTGCAACTGTGAGGTACTTTGAACATTCTTTGGAATTGCCTTTCTTTGGGATTGGAATGAAAACTGACCTTTTCCAGTCCTGTGGCCACTGCTGAGTTTTCCAAATTTGCTGACATATTGAGTGCAGCACCTTAACAGAATCATCTTTTAGTATTTAAATTAACTCAATTGGAATTCCATCGCCTCCCCTATCTTTGTTCATAGTGATGTTTCTTAAGGCCCACTTAACTTCACACTCCAGGATGTCTGGCTGTAGGTGAGTGATCATACCACTGTGACTATCTGGGTCGTGAAGATCTTTTTTGTATAGTTTTTCTGTGGATTCTTGCCACATCTACTTAATGTCTTCGCTCCTGTTACATACATACTGTTTCTCTATTTTGTTGTGTCCATGTTTAGATCAAATGTTGCCTTGGTATCTCTAATTTCCTTGAAGAGATTTCTAGTCTTTCCCATTCTATTGTTTTCCCTCTTTCTTTGCATTGATCATTGAGGAAGGTTTTCTTATCTCTCCTTGTTATTCTTTGGAACTCTGCATTTAGATGGGTATATCCTTCCTTTTCTCCTTTGTCTTTAGCTTCTTTTATTTTCTCAGCTATTTGTAAGGCCCCCTCAGACAACCATTATCCCTTTTTGCATTTCTTTCTCTTTGGGATGGTCTTGATGAAACTTGCACAAACTGCAGAACAATTATGCCAATCAAATCCTCGCATTGTTAAGAATGTTCTAGGACCCACAACAGATTTCCCAACCTGGGCATGTGGCAAAGAGACTGAGACACCCAGAGAAATTGACTTTGGAAGCCAGTTGGATTTAATTACAGAACTTACACAGGGCTGGGTAAATAGACTTTTGGTGAGTAAAAGCAAAAGTTTGTGTGCACCAGGACCCAGGAGAAAGGAGCAGTGACCCCTACAAGAGACTGACTTAGATGTGCCTGTGAGGGTCCAGTAGTCTCCGATGGAAGCCTGGGTTGAAAGTGTTCTACTGCAGGTCAGGGCACTGAATAAAACAGTGCTTGTACAAGAACTTTTGAAAGAAACTTCATTACCGCCCCCACAGTTAGGTATCAGGTCAAAACAAAGGGAGGGAACACAGCCCCACCGTTCAACAAAAAATTGGATTAAAGATTACTGAACAGAAGCAGAAGATATTAAGAAGAGATGGCAAAAATACAGGGAAGAGCTGTACAAAAAAGATCTTCATGACCCAGATCATCATGATGATGTGATCAATAATCTAGAGCCAGGCATCTTGGAATGTGAAGTCAAGTGGGCCTTAGAAAGCATCTATATGAACAAAGCTAGTGGAGGTGATGGAATTCCAGTTGAGCTGTTTCAAATCCTGAATGATGATGCTGTGAAAGTGCTGCACTCAATATGCCAGNACAGCCATGAAATTAAAAGATGCTTACTCCTTGGAAGGAAAGTTATGACCAATCTAGATAGCATATTCAAAAGTAGAGACATTACTTTGCCAACAAAGGCCCGTCTAGTCAAGGCTGTGGTTTTTCCAATGATCATGTATGGATATGAGAGTTGGACTGTAAAGAAAGCTGAGTGCCAAAGAATTGATGCTTTTGAACTGTGGTGTTGGAGAAGACTCTTGAGAGTTCCTTGGACTGCAAGGAGATCCAACCAGTCCATCCTAAAGGAGATTGATCCTGGGTGTTCTTTGGAAGGAATGATGCTAAAGTGGAAACTCCAATACTTTGGCCACCTCATGCAAAGAGTTGACTCATTGGAAAAGACTCTGATGCTGGGAGGGTTTGGGGGCAGGAGGAGAAGGGAACAACAGAGGATGAGATGGCTGGATGGCATCACCAAATCCATGTACATGAGTTTGAATGAACTCCGGGAGTTGTTGTTGGACAGGGAGGCCTGGTGTGCTGCAGTTCATGGGGTTGCAAACAGTTGGACACAACTGAGTGACTGAACTGAACTGAACTGAATTTGCCTTGATTCATGGATCTGACATTCCAGGTTCCTGTGTAATGTTGCTTTTTACAGCATCGGACCTTGCTTCTATCACCAGTCACATCCACAGCTGGTATTGTTTTTGCTTTGGGTCCATCCCTTCTTTCTTCCTAGAGTTATCTCTCCACTGATCTCTAGTAGCACACCAGGCATCTAATGACCCGGGGAGTTACCTGTTCAGTATCCTATCATTTTGCTTTTTAATACTCTTCATGGAGTTCTCAAGGCAAGAATACTGAACTAGTTTGCCATTCCCTTCTCCAGTGACCACATTCTCCAGTGACCCTCCCATCTAGGGTGGCCCCACACGGCATGGCCTAGTTTCATTGAGTTAGACAAGGCTGTGGTCTGTGTGGTCTGTGTGGTCAGATTGGCTAGTTTTCTGTGATTATGGTTTCAGTGTGTCTGCCCTCTGATGCCATCTATCAACACCTACCGTCTTACTTGGGTTTCTCTTACCTTGGACGTGGGGTATCTCTTCATGGCTGCTCCAGCAAAGCACAACCGCTGCTCCTTAACTTGGACAAGGGGTATCTCCTCACGGCTGCCCCTCCTGACCTTGAATATGGAGTAGCTCCTCTCCACCCTCCTGCGCCCCAGCAGCCGCTGCTCCTTGGATGTGGGGTTGCTCCTCTCGGCCGCCACCCTAATCCCGGGTGTAGGGTAGTTCCTCCCGGCTGCCCGCCCCTGACCTGGGACATGGAGTAGCTGGTCTCGGCCAGCGCCTTGACCTTGGGTGTGGGGTAGCTCCTCTTGCTGCCGCCCCTGACCTCGGACATGTGGTAGCTCCTCTCGGCCACTCCAGTGCTGACGCATTAATTAGTCTTAGTTATTGTAAATTTCCAGTCTGATGATTCCAACATCTCTGCTATATCTTAGTCTGGTTCTGATTCTTGGTTTGTTTCTTCACACCATGTTTTTCCCCTATTGCCATACTTCCTTTTTTGCTGAAAGATGTAATGTGTTGGGCAAAAAGAACATAGGTAAATAAGTCTTTTTTGTGAGGTTTTACATTCATCTGGCTGTGTGTTAGGCTGTATTTACTGGTTGCTAGAGTGTGGGTGTCAGAGGAAAAGATTCCCTCTGGTGTCTGTGTTTTGGTATCCTCTGCTGAATTTAGCTTTTCCTAGAGACATAAATAGAGTCTGAGCCTGGGAATTCTTTGGAATAATAACAGTCGCAATACTCTGCTATTATTCAGGACCCTTGTTGATGTGGTAATAAATAAGGGGGCAGAGGGGAAGTGTTCTGTAGTTCTATGATTAGGTCTCAGTGTTTTAGGGAGTCTGTGGCCCTGGACTATGACCTTCACAAGTGCTTCTCAGCTTTTTCAAACATTACACAATGGCTAGGACGGACCAGGTTTGGGTTTTCACCTTTCCCCACCTGGAAGGCTAGAAAAACCTCAAGTTGGACATGTCTCTTCTCCCACCCAACACCCATGTTGGTTAGGCTCTAGTAAAATAGTTTCCCTTGAGGACAGTCTTTTGTTAAAGAGAACAAACCCTATGGGTGTTTTTGAAAGTGGTTTGCTTTTCCCTTCCTACTGATGGATCCATGAAATTTTTATTTAATCTTCATTCTGAAAACTAAGTGGTAAAATTCAATACCTGCTGGTAAAAGTGTAGAGGCCCCCACTAAGTATGGGCCTACAGGAATCTTTATCTCTCAAATGAGTACACTCTCAGTCTACAGGAATTCAATTACCCTTGAAATATTCCAACAAGTCTCTGACTGTGGCTTTTGCTCCAGGAGGCTCAGATCCTCTGTACTCATCTTCTTTATTTGTGGACCAGCAGATTACCCTGTAATCTCAGTTCTCTGATGGATCTTAGATAAGTTATTGATTTCCAGTTTGTTCAACTTTTTGTGAGGATGGAGGTTTATGACTTCTGAGCTATTTACATGTCTGGTAACCAGATGTCACCATAATTTGTGGGAACAGCTTGTTGTTAAAGTCTATTTCTTTTAAAAGTTTCCTCCTGAATAGCAAGGAGTTCTAAATATTTTGGAAAGAAATTTGTCTTGAAAAAAAAAATGATTTGTTAATAATTAGCAAACTTCTTAAAGAGTAAGTGTTAGTCACTCAGTCATATCTGACTCTTTGCAACCCCATGGACTCTAGCTTGACAGGCTCCTCTGTCCATGGGATTCTCCGGGCAAGAATACTGGAATGGGTTGCCATTCCTTCTCTCCAGGGGATCTTCCCAACCCAGGAATCAATTCGGGTCTCCTGCATGGTAGGTGGATTCTTTAACATCTGAGCCACCAGGGAAGCCCTTGTAAAGAGTAAACCCAACAATAATTAAATATCTGATAGTTGTTGGGCAAACTATTTCAAAATCATTACTTCAATTCACATAACCTACAATCCCTCATTTTTGTTTTTGAATTACTAGTGTGAACTACAGATTAGAGGTTCCCCAATTAACTCATTTATTAGAGTTTAGCTGTGCTAGTTTTTTTTTTTTGACAGTTTGACTACTTTGTTACATAGTACTTGAATCAAAGCAATCTGACAATTTTTTACATAAGACATCAGTTGAAATCTTTGCTCAAGTTATTTTTAGAAAATATCTGTCTTGTCATTTGCAGAGAACTTCTGATATTTAAAAATGCCTGTACAGTTATTTACAGGTACTCAGATGCAGTGTGGAGATTTTAAAAACAAGTCGTGTTACTCAGACAGCAAATTGTGAATAGATGTGTCATAGTTTGGGTTTCCTGGGAAGCCAACTCTGAAACAGTGTAATTTGCAGCAGATTTTTTTTGTGCTGGAGTGTCATTGGGATCCAAAGCTTGGAAGGGAGGAAAAAGATAGCAGGAACAGGAGGAGAGAGTGGTCCAGTGTTGAGGCAGGCCCATCAAGAGTTTCTGTCCATCCCTTGGAGGAAGCTCTGGAATTAGACTGGTCCTTCACCATCTGTTTGTGTCATCTGTTTTGTGTCATCAAAAATCAAAGATGTTTTATAGTTTTCTGAGTAGAGGTCTTTTGCCTCCTTAAGTAGGTTTATTTCTAAGGATTTTATTCTTTTTGTAGCACTGGTAAATGGGATTGTTTCCTTAATTTCTCTTTCTGATCTTTTGTTGTTAGTGTATAGAAATACAAGAGGTTTCTGTGCATTAATTTTGTATCCTACAACTTTACCAAATCCATTGATGAACTCTAGGATTTTTCTGGTGGCATCTTTCAGATTTTCTAGGTTTAGTATCATGTCATCTGCAAACAGTGACAATTTTACTTCCTCCTTTCCAATTTGGATTCCTTTTTCTTCTCTAAACTGTATTGCATGGTAGTGGTGAGAGTGGGTGTCCTTGTCTTGTTTCTGATCTTAGAGGAAATGTTTTCAGTTTTTCACCATTGAGAATGATATTTGTTGTGGGTTTGTCATATATGGCCTTTGTTATGTTGAGGTAGGTTCCCTCTGAGTACTCTGGTGGCTCAGATGGTAAAGAATCAACCTGCAATGTGGGAGACCTGGATTTGATCCCTGAATTGGGAGGATCCCCTGGAGGAGAGCATGGCAACCCACTCCAGTATTCTTGCCTGGAGAATCCCATGGTCAGAGGAGCCTGGCAGGCTATAGTTCGTGGGGTCACAAAGATCGACATGACTTAGTGACTAAGCACACACAGCACAGGTGCCCTCTATGGGCTTCCCAGGTGGCACAGTGGTAAAGAATTCATCTGTCAGTGCAGGAGACACAGGAGACAGGAGTTTGCTTCATGGGGTGGGAAGATCCCCTGGAGGAGGAAATGGCAACCTACTCCAATATTCTTGCTTGGAAAATCCCATGGACAGAGGACCCTGGAGGTCTGCAGTCATGGGGTTGCAAAGAGTCAGACACGACTGAGCACATGGCACAGGCAAATTCCCTCTATGCCCATTTTCTGGAGAGTTTTTATCATAAATTGGTGTTGAATTTTGTCAAAAGCTTTTTCTGCATCTACTGAGATGATAATTTTTTTTTAATTGGAGGATAATTGCTTTACAGTATTGTGTTAATTTGATTGTATGGTTTTTATTCTTTAATTTGTTAATATGGTGTATCACATTGATTGATTTGCATATATTGAAGAATCCTTGTATCCCTGAGATAAATCCCACTTCTTCCTGGTGTACCATCCTTTTAATGTATTGCTGGATTCTGTTTGCTAGTATTTTGTGGAGGATTTTTGCATCATGTTCATCAATAATACTGGTCTATAATTTTCTTTTTTTTGTGATATCTTTGTATGGTTTGGGTATCAGAGTGATGGTGGCCTCATAGAACGAGTTTGGGAGTGTTCCTCCCCCTGCTATTTAGGATCAAAAAGCTAGGCCTTTCTACTCCTATATTAAGCAGTCTTTGGATCTGGCATGTTTGCGAGTTGTTATGTTGAATAAGGCAGCTGAAATGACATGTAAAAGAGCTGACAGTAAATAAGGCAACGAGTCTTTCTTTGAAGACAAACTGTGTTGCATCTCTCTGTTCATCATGGCATGATAGTTGGGCAAAATGCACATTTCAATACCTTCTTCATTTAAACATGATTTGAGGTTAAACAAAAGTCAAGAAATTGAGAACTCCTGGAAAACAACAGTCAAGGAATTTATTTTATCACCTCAACAGATATTTATCTATATGTGATACTGAAAGTGTTAGTTGCTCAGTTCTTATCATTATCAGTCATGTCTGACTCTGTGACCCCATGGACTATAGCCCACCAGGCTCCTCTGTCCAAGGGAATTCTCCAGGCAAGAAACTAGAGTGGGTAGCCATTCCCTTCTCCAGGGGAGCTTCCCAACCTAGGGATTGAACGTGGGTCTCCTGCACTGCAGGCAGATTCTTTATCACCTGAACACCAGGGAAGCCCCTATATGTGAGATTAGCTAATATAAAAAGGAGATATTCCTTTTACAGGAAATTTTTACAAAAGAATATATTACAAACAAGAAATAGGTCAGACACTTAAAACACTATATGATCCCAGTAAAAGCTGCTCTTATAGAGTGGTGTCCTTTTTATTTTAGTAAAATTGAAATTAAGATGGCATCTTGCTAAAATGTATTACATGTGCTATTGCTTTTATAATCAACATGAGATGAATATTATTTGAATTTTTAAAAAATGATCTGTGATCAACATTTTGATTACATGTTATATTATATTATATTAAATTATATTAATTTTATTATATTTAAAGTTGGTGTGTACCCAAGAACTCCCCAAGAGGGTGGATCTAGTTGGATTGGGAAAGTGACTATGGGGACAGTATTTTTTTTTTAATTTAAATTTATTTCTTTTAATTGGAAGCTAATTACTTTACAATATTGTTGGTTTTGCCATACATCAACAATTTGAAGAATTCCATGCTGATCTAAAAACAAACAGCAGTGTTAGTTGAGAAAGACCAGATGTTCACTGAGACGAAGGTTAAATCAAGTTTTGCCAGTTGTTTAAGGCCAGAATGTTGAAGAACATAGAAAGAAAAGGTGGGAGAATACGATTGAGAATATTAGAAAGACAGGTGGAGAACATCCTTAAAAATAATCATCTAGGCTGAAAATTTGTGATAATGCATTGAGTTTGTACAATATACAACAGAATATTCCACATGAAATCAAAATTCCTTTACTCTGCTTGCTTCGTGTTCACTACTTCATTCAACATATACTTTTTGCTTTCCCATTGTGAACTGTTAGAAAATTTTGAATCTTAATTTTTCATCCTGCAACAAAATGTACATAGAAGTCAGTAAAAAATTCAATTTATAACTTATAATTTCCCATTTATTTACCATACTCTTAAACTTATTTGATCTAAAGATAATCATACTTTTTTCCTCCCTTAGTTCCTTTTACATTTATGAAAATAATTAAGAATTATGCTTAATTATAATTAAGCCTATGACTTAAGGAAATAGCAACCCACTCCAGTATTCTTGCCTCCACTCCATGGATGGAGGAGCCTGGTAGGCTACAGTCCATGGGGTTGCAAAAAGTCAGACACGATTGAGTGACTTCACTTTCACTTTCTTTCCAAGTCATAATTAATTAAGAGATGACACTTCTGGTAAGATATATATCTTTACCATTGGCTCATGTAACAAACAATTAAGAATAAACATTACTGAGAATTCCATAATACTCCTTCTTAATTTTATTTTATTGAGCTTAAATTTATAAGCTTTCAACACTAAACCTTAAAGGTTTTAGTGAGGGAGCAAGGACACAATTTACTTCTAATTTGCACTTTATTAGTTCTTAGGTTTTTATAGTGCTATTAAAGCAATTTAAGTTCATCTGTTTAAACTTAAATGTTTCACACTGCAACTATAACAAATAGATGTAATTCAAAAATATTTTGTAGCAGTAGAGATAAAGAAAACAGAACAGATGTATAATCTTCTCATGCTCTAGGTTGAAGGTGAAGATTAATTATAAGGATGAGGTGTTAGATCACAGAGAATGTGACTTTTATTAGGAGAATTTTCATGAAGTTCTAAATCAGCACTTCTAAAGTATTACTATCTACTGATTTTTCTGAAGTGGACTGGATAAACAAATTACTACTTTTAGGATTTAGGTCAAGGAAGTAATATATTTTTTTCTACACATTTTGAACTCCCTTCCCCAAACAAAAAAATGATTGAAATATCTTCATTAATTATAAGTATCAAAAGTTTGGGAAAATATCTTTTTGAAATTAGCATGTAGTAATTTATAACACTTCCTTAGGGAGTCAGACTTTGCCTTTCCAAAGTATAATATGTAATTTTTATTTCCTATTCTTGGTGTGTAAGGTAGCACAATGGTATCTTAAAATAAGCTTAATAGATTTTATTTGTTGACTTAGTTTGGGTAAACATTTCAAATTTTCACTAGGAAGAAAATATGAGCTTTTTATTGGAAGGTGTATAAGAGATAATATGCAGAATATTACTTGGTGTATGAATATGCTAGATGTGTTTAGTTTTGTTACCAAAATATTGGGGCAAAATGAATACTACTGTCATCCTGATAGTATTGATTTCAACTGTGTTATTGTGAAGTACAACCTTTTCAGTAAATTAAGCATATCACAATTTCTGTCAAAAGCAAACCTGTTTTTTTAAAAAGAAATTGAAATGTGACTTTAGTCAAAGATGTAGAATTCAGTTAAGTAAACAGTAACAATGTTTCCATTTAGATATAACCTCACTAAGGAGTGCTAGAAAATTCTACATTCATTTAGAGTTTAAATATCCTAATCTGTGGACCGTGAAGAGAACATATACCTTTCCTAGGCATAAGTGCTTTGTAACCATTTTGGAAGCAAGGAACTTAAAAGATTGCTTTTGGTCTGTAACCTGCATGCTTCTAAGACTTATTCATATCTTGAATTTTAGTTGTTCCCAATATGCTCTGGCATGGTGACTTTATTTTAGCTCTTGATCTTAAAGATAGCAGAGGAGAAATTTAATGCACTTTATGGAAGCATAGATATTATTTTAAAATTATTAAAATTCAGAATCACTATGCTCATTCCCCTAAATAAACTGCATGCATCTTGTTCTTCTGCTTCTCTTTAAGCTTGATTACATCTCTGCTCAATTACAGAAATGAGCTTTTAATTGGACTTCCTTAATTGGAAGCTTGGCGGTTGCAGAGCACAACTGCTCACTTATTCCTTAAACATCAGTTAGATCTGATCTATGTGAATGCAATAGAAAAAATGACAAAGATGGGTGCGGTCTCTGCAAATATAATGAGATTCCTAATGCAGCCTCCTAAATGACAAACCATACACAATGATTAGCCATATCCAACCCTGTCGTTTTATTTATATCTTCTTGGTGTCTGATAGTCCTTATAAGACATTTGTAAATGTAAATGTTTTAAATTACCTTTACAGTATGGTAAAGGTAAGTATGGTTTATTAAGACATTGTAAATGTAAGTATGGTAAAGATAAGGTAAGTATGGTAAGGTAAGGTAAGGTAAGGTAAGTATTAAGACATTTGTAAATATAAGTATGGTAAAGGTAAGTATGGTTTATTAAGACATTGTAAATGTAGATGTTTTAAATTACCTTTATAGTATGGTAAAGGCAGTATGGTTTATTAAGACTTCCCTGGTGGCTCAGATGGTAAAGTGTCTGCCTACAATGTGGGAGACCCAGGTTTGATTCTTGGGTTGGGAAGATGGTTTATTAAAAATTGAAAGCATACTTGTTTATAAAAATTCAGATACTCAAAAATTCTACCCATTTTGCAAAAAATAGAATCATATTCTATATGCTCTTTTTAAATTGCTAAGTAATTCCCTTTCGTGAAAGCAAAATAAACTGAAGGGTAATAGAATAGTGGCACTTCAGATAAATGTGTGTTTGAAAAATCTAAGTGATATGGCTAAATTAAAAAATAAGCTTTCGAAAACATAAAGAATTTGGAGCCATTTTGGTATTAATGCACCTTTATGTTTTGAATCTGCATGGTACATTTTGACACTTTTCCGGGAAATTTAAGGAAAATGGCACTCAGCCACTGACTTATTCCAACTTTACCTTCTCCATCCTCAGTTTTTATTCACTTATAATACTTTCACTATTGTCAAGTTTTATAACACTTATGTACTCTTTTTGAACTCTAAACTTACAATAGGATCAATTCTGTAAATTTTAATTGATTCATTGCTTATCATCAAGTTTACGCCATTCTTGATTTATTTTAAATCACAAAACTGAGTAGTTGTATTTCACGATCAAGTAGTATTTATTTGTGAGTTTAATTTATAAGAAGGAAGCTGTAGTTTTGAGGTATTATATGCCTTAGAGTCCTTTTTTTTTTGCTGCAAAAAGCTTTATTGTTTACATTTGGTCTAAGGCTTGGGAGAGAGCTCCAGGGTGGTTAACAAGCTGCCCAGGGACTGCAAAGAGGGAGTTAAGCTTAAAAACTGGTGTTGTTGGTCCGGCTCTGAAGGTTGAGACTGGAAAAAAGGTTTGAGGGTGGTTGGAGGCTGGAACAAGGGGTGTCCCTGGGTCTCTTCCATCCAAACACTGTTATAGCAAGAGACAGATCCATGGGACCACCCAGTGCACTGCCTGCCTCAAGTAATACCTTATTTTTATGTTTTTTTCCCCCCTTTGGCTGCACCACACGGCTTGTGGGATCTTAGTTCCCTGAACAAGGATTGAACCTAGGGCCATGGTGCCTGCCTTAGAGTATTTGCCTTTTCACTTGAAGAAAAATTTAGTTGGCTATAAAATTCTTTAAACATTATTTCTCCCTCACTACAGTGATATAGCTTTGCTGCACAATCTTCTTGAGTTGAATGTTGATTTGTAGAAGGCTGAAGTCAGTGTACAATGGACCATTAACAGCATGAGTTTGAAATGCATGAGACCACTTACATGCAGATTGTTTTCAATAAACACAGTAGTACCCCATCTGCAATTGGTGGAATCCAAGAATGAAGAACCAGTATATGGAGGGCTGATTGTGAAGTTATAGGTGGATTTTTGACCAAAGAGTAGGGCTACATGAGGGGAGGCTGCCCCTAACCCCACCCCACCACCACATTGTTCTAGAGTCAACTGTACTTTCCATCACTTTGTGCATGACTTGCTTTGCCTCTGCCAGTGTGCAATTAGATAGTTTAAAAATACTTAAAGTTCAGTGGTATATCACCATATGCCTTGGCATTAAGCATTTCATTTCAGTTTCTCTAGTTCCAGAAAAACATCTATTTCTGGTTTATTGACTATGCCAAAGCCTTTGACTGTGTGGATCACAATAAACTGTGGAAAATTCTGAAAGAGATGGGAATACCAGACCAACTGACCTGCCTCTTGAGAAATCTGTATGCAGGTCAGGAAGCAACAGTTAGAACTGGACATGGAACAACTGACTGGTTCCAAATAGGAAAAGGAGTATGTCAAGGCCGTATATTGTCACCCTGCTTATTTAACTTATATGCAGAGGACATCATGAGAACGCTGGACTGGAAGAAACACAAGCTGGAATCAAGATTGCCAGGAGAAATATCAATAACCTCAGATATGCAGATGACACCACCCTTATGGCAGAAAGTGAAGACAAACTAAAAAGCCTCTTGATGAAAGTGAAAGAGGAGAGTGAAAAAGTTGGCTTAAAGCTCAACATTCAGAAAACGAACATCATGGCATCCGGTCCCATCACTTCATGGGAAATAGATGGGGAAACAGTAGAAACAGTGTCAGACTTTATTTTTTTGGGCTTCAAAATCACTGCAGATAGTGAGTGCAGCCATGAAATTAAAAGACG
>SJXQ01001243.1:138859-155795 GCA_006408695.1 Aepyceros melampus
AGCTGCGACGCGCCGAGGTGGACCTGGAGCGCGTGCGCGTGGTAGGTCCTGACCGCGTGCCAGGTCCTTACCGCGGATGTGCGGATGCCGATGTGGATGTGGCCGGGGTCGGATGGAGCGGGGCTCCAGAGCCGCTTCTTAAGGCTTCTGCTCCCCACGCAGTGGTACAAGCTGGACGAGCTGTTTGAGCAGGAGCGCAACGTTCGCACAGCCATGACAAACCGCGCGGGCTTACTGGCCCTGATGCTGCACCAAACCATCCAACACGACCCGCTCACCACCGACCTGCGGTCAAACGCCGAGCGCTGAGCCGCAGCGGCCCACACGCCCTCTCTCCCTGCGTTGCTGGCGGGCCCGGCCCGGGACCCCCGTTTGTCTGGTCTGCCATTCATGTTTCTCCAACGGTCCCCGAGTCCCTGTGCCCATCCGTCCACCGTCTGCCTGTCTGCCCTTAACAGAGGGCTTCGAAATTTCACATCTCTCCGTTCTCTGTGCCTGGGTGGGACTGTGGAGTCTGCTCACCCGTGCCTCCCTGAACTCTGGTTTTGTTAATAAAATTTTGATGAAACAAAAAAGGTAACTGTTGGTGGTCTCCAAACTTTTCAGTTGCAAACACGTTCCCACGGTCCTAGAGTAGAGGGGCGCACCTGTGTTCCAGAGCGGCTGCAGTACAGGTGTAGACTGCACGTGGCTGCTCGTATTCAGCTGGCGCCCATTCGGTGCTCCGCAGGCCCCACCTTAGGCCTGGGGATCTGGCTTGCTGAATGAGAGTCCAGTGACCTCCACTGCCATCCTGTTACTGTGAGACTAGGTGTTTGATCATCACTAGTTCCGTGAGTGGCTGGTTATCATTCCTATGTGAACAGGAATCTTCTTACTCTTACACATATTCTCCAGACCAGAGTTGTATTAAATGATGGACACAAGGCCTTCCTCTTCCCTGCAAACTCCTCTCTTGGGGTGCACATAGACCAGGAGCGCCCCCCACCCTACCCCCAATGTCAGGGCCAGTCAGCGCCAGGACTGCCTTTCCAGGATGGATGCACCCTCGTGGGTTGCACGGACCTGGCCTTTTATCTGCAGAGCAGTACTGCCCTCTCCCCCTGTGGGAGAAAGAGTTGTGGCCATCAGGGAGCATGACTTTTCTGGGTGCTCCAGTGACTGTTCATCTTGGGAGGTGGGGGCGCGGGAGGGGGGCTGGCAGGAAGAGAGGGAGGCAAAAATGCTGTGGAGGAGATCTTAAGTTTTAAGGGAAGATAAGAAAATTTAAGCATAACATGCTGCCTGCCTGTATTGGGCCTTCCTAGTGAGCCATGTATGCCTGCATTATACATTAACCAGACCTCCCCAAAGGCAGCAATGTCTGCTCTACCATAAAGATCAATGTTTTTTCCCCCTTCTTTTGATGCCAGCAGTGTAATCCTTAGATTATAACTTTTTTCTTTCCTAATTTTGTAACCTGCGGCTGCTTCCTATGTGTAGATCTGGACTATGTATCTTTGGTGAACTTTATGTGAAATGTCAGTGTGTCATTTTGATACATGATCTTTTGTCTCAAATATATATATGACTGTGCCTTCGACTTCCGTGCCTTAGAGCTTTCTGAAAGCCTTTCTAGGGTTGTGATTCTCAGGTTGGCTCAAAGAAAATCATCTATTTCTCCTTTAGATCGACTATTGATTAATTTTTCATCAATGTAAGTCTTCCTCTGTTCTGTGCCTCTCATTGAAGTGGATATGGCTGATTATTAGGCAAAGAAGCTTGGAGTTGTCAGTCATTTTAATAGGAGTGGCTGACACAGGTATATGGTGATAGGGAAACATTTTATAGGCTATACATGTTATCAGTCATATTGATTTGTTGTATAAACATTGTACGTGTACTTTTAGAAGTTGAATTAAAGCATGCAGTGATACACACCATGAGTAGCTTGAAAGGATAACACATAAAATGAAAACGATAATCATCTGTAAAACTGAGTGAAAAAAATACCTAGTCCTGAAGGGAGCCAACTAAACATCATTTTCTTTCTTTCTTTTTTAAGTCTTATAATGATTTTGTCTTTGGGGAGCGTTATCTAGGATCATCTATACTTGTGCAGAGGTATTTATATAAGTGCAGCAAGCAGGGTGAGTGATAAATAGCACACCTTATTTAGCCAGTAGGAAATGAAAGGTAGGGAATTCCCTGGTGGTCCAGTGGTTAGGACTCTGAGCTTCCAATACAGGGTCATGGGTTTCATCCCTGCTCTGGGAACTAAGGTCCTGAAAGCAGCATGGCCAAATAAACAAAAACATCAAAAATGAAAAGAAAATGGAAGGGAATTGTATTATCCAGTACAACTGAGTTAAGGGATTGAAGGATGTTATACTGTTTGGAGACTCTTTGGCTGGCCAATGGTAGCTGATAGATGTACAACTATATTTCTCTTTATTTATACTCCTGCCCTAGGGATCGAGTCTCAAAAGACTTTGCTACCAGGTATCTTGGTATACTGATAACATGTGTCTCTTGATTCCTTAAGGGAGAGAGAAATGTAGTCCAGCTGTCACTTTTATATAGACATAACATTGCAATAAGCATAAACCTTATAACTGCCAGCTCTTAAGATATTTATGTGCCATTCATGGACAGGCCTGTCAATTCCAATGCCACATGTGAAGACAAAACCTGAGAGAGCTAAAGTCATCCTCCCAAGAGAGCTCTCACTGATGGACTCATCAACTGGAAATTTGGTAACATGGCTTTAAACCATGGGTCACTTCTCTTGCAGGCTTTCCAAGAGCCATCTGTATGGTATTGGACATAGGGAACTGCTATCACAAGTTACTTGCTTTTTCTCTTTAAGACATTTGTTAAGTAAGGGAGCAAAAAGGTCCTAGGCCAAGTCATGTTCAATCTCTAAGGGCCAAGGATAGTATCAGATAGGGGATGGACACACTGATAGGCTAGGGAATTTGAACCTGAAAGGTTAAGCCAGAGGGAGATGGATCCAAGTAAGTGATAACAGTAGGAATATCTGAAAGTTCAGTGACAGGAATTATGAGGGGCCTGTATCAGTCTTGTTTGACTGAGGAATTTGGTGACAAATCTGACAATCTGTTAAATGACCCCCAATATATATACTCGGTGACAACTTGCCTAAAGAATTTTCTTTCCATCCTAAACACTGGGGCAAAAGGATCAGTTCAGTTCAGTCACTCAGTCGTGTCTGACTCTGCCACCCCATGAATCACAGCACGCCAGGCCTCCCTGTCCATCACCAACTCCCGGAGTTCACTCAGACTCACATTCGAGTCCGTGATGCCATCCAGCGATCTCATCCTTGGTCGGCCCCTTCTCCTCCTGCCCCCAATCCTTCCCAGCACCAGAGTCTTTTCCAATGAGTCAACTCTTCGCATGAGGTGGCCAAGGTACTGGAGTTTCAGCTTCAGCATCATTCCCTTCAAAGAAATCCCAGGGCTGATCTCCTCTAGAATGGACTGGTTGGATCTCCTTGCAGTCCAAGGGACTCTCAAGAGTCTTCCCCAACACCACAGTTCAAAAGCATCAATTCTTCGGCGCTCAGCCTTCCTCACAGTCCAACTCTCACATCCATACATGACCACAGGAAAAACCATACCCTTGACTAGACGGACCTTAGTTGGCAAAGTAATGTCTCTGCTTTTGAATATGCTATCTAGGTTGGTCATAACTTTTCTTCCAAGGAGTAAGCGTCTTTTAATTTCATGGCTGCATTCACCATCTGCAGTGATTTTGGAGCCCCAAAAATAAAGTCTGACACTGTTTCCACTGTTTCCCCATCTATTTCCCATGAAGTGATGGGACCAGATGCCATGATCTTCATTTTCTGAGTGTTGAGCTTTTAGCCAACTTTTTCGCTTTCCTCTTTCACTTTCATCAAGGGGCTTTTTAGTTCCTTCTCACTTTGTGTCATAAGAGTGGTGTCATCTGCATATCTGAGGTTACTGATATTTCTCCTGGCACTCTTGATTCCAGCTTGTGTTTCCTCCAGTCCAATGTTTCTCATGATGTACTCTGCGTATAAGTTAAATGAGCAGGGTGGCAATATACAGCCTTGACATACTCCTTTTCCTATTTGGAACCAGTCTGTTGTTCCATGTCCAGTTCTAACTGTTGCTTCCTGACCTGCATACAGATTTCTCAAGAGGCAGGTCAGGTGGTCTGGTATTCCCGTCTCTTTCAGAATTTTCCACAGTTTATTGTGATCCACATAGTCAAAGGCTTTGGCATAGTCAATAAAGCAGAAATAGATGTTTTTCTGGAACTCTCTTGCTTTTTCCATGATCCAGCAGTTAGCAATTTGATCTCTGGTTCCTCTGCCTTTTCTAAAACCAGCTTGAACATCTGGAAGTTCACGGTTCACGTATTGCTGAAGCCTGGCTTGGAGAATTTTGAGCATTACTTTACTAGCGTGTATCAAAACTACAATGAGGTGTCACCTCACGCTGGTCAGAATGACATCATCAAAAAATCTACAAACAATAAATGTTGGAGAGGGTGTGGAGAAAAGGGAACCCTCTTGCACTGTTGGTGGGAATGTAAATTGATACAGTCACCATGGAGAACAAGGGCTTCCCAGGTGGTGCTAGTGGTAAAGAACCTGCTTGCCAATGCAGGAGACATAAGAGACACAGGTTCGACCCCTGCATCAGGAAGATGCCCTGGAGAAGGGAATGGCAACCCGCTCCAGTATTCTTGCCTAGGAATCCCATGGACAGAGGAGTCTGGTGGGCTACAGTCCATGGGGTCATAAAGAGTAGGACATGGACCAAAAACAAGATGTCAGAGGAGTAGGTGGATGTGGAGTACATCTCTCTCCATGGATACATCAGGAATACACCTTCAGACACAGAAGTGCATGCAGAACACCAGCTGAGAGCAGACAGGAATATCTGACCAGCAGAAAAGGATATAAAGAATCATGCAAAACTCGGTAGGAAGTGGGAAGTGGGGGAAAAACAGGAGCGTTAGTAGGACTGGACCTGCCCTCAGCAGGTGAAGAAACTGAAACAGGGGTCCAATCCCCACATTGGGGCAACTGTCTGAGTCAGAGGAGAAACATTTAAGGCTGAGAGTGAAAGAGCTGATCTGTGGCAGGCTAAATGGAATGGGAATCAGACAGTCCTTGCTGCGGCCATACAAACCCCAGACAAGGACGCAGGTCACCTAGAAGGCACAGTGGCTGGGAGCTAGAGTTTAGGGATTGTGGAGCATCCCAGGGTGAGGGCTGCTGTTGACTGTGGAGAGAGGGATTGAGGGGATGTGAAGGAGAAGAAATGCCTGTGGAGCAAAGTCAGGCAGCCATGGGAGCTAGGGGATACCGCTGAGTCATGAGCAGGGTGTGGAGCCATCACCATAGCTCTCTCTCCCCACAAGCCAGCATCTGCAGCTGAACAATAGAGAGGCTGGCCCATGAAGTGCCTGACACACCCGAACTACAGAGTAGGACCCCACCCAGGGTGCCCTTTTCAGTGCCTGATGCACTGATCTACAGAATAGGACCCCAGCCAGGGGGGGCCCCTCTATGTGCCTGAATGGGCGGAGCTATGGAAAAGACTGGCCAAAGAGAGGCCTTCTGATCGCCAGCTACCAGAGGCTCAAAAAAAGACACTGATAGGACCATAACTCCTGCAGTGGAGGCAGTCCATGTTCCTAAACACTTGGCACCACCCAGGTCCCCGCAACCCAAGCAACTACACCACCTTCACGCTCAACACTCACTGGAGCAGAGCTGCCACAGGCAAAAAAATGTCTTGCATCTATGCACGCAGGGTCACTTCAGTTGTGTCCAGCTCTTTGTCACCCTGTGGACTGTGGCCTGCCAGGCTTTTCTGTCAGGAGAGTTCTCCAGGAAAGAATACTGGAGGGTACTGGCCAATACTGGTTATCATACTTTTCTAGAGCACTGTATTTCCTGCTGCCCCACCTGCCAACTCCCGTGAATACCTGGTGCTGCCAGAACCACCTGTGACCCAAGCAGCTGCACCACCTCCACAACCGGCCCTCATTGGGGCAAACCCAAGTCCTCCAGACAGCCTCAGGAGCGAACCCCAGTGGACGACCCACATGCTGAGGTGGAAATAAAACCATAATTGAAACCCAGGGGCAGTGTGGCTAAGGAAGAAGACCCAAAACCTTCCCACCAGCCTTATAAGCTGTAGATTAAATCCATAGGATCAACTAGGCAGACTCTGTGTCTATGGAATATATAAAAGGACACTGAGAGCTCCCACAAAAGAAAATGCACTAGTTCTGATAGCTGTGGACATTGAAGGCAAGAACACCAGGAGTAGGACCACATTAGATTATGAGATGCACCCCACAGCAGGTCCAGAGACCAGCACAGTATTGAAGGACATCCTAGGAAGGTGGAGTGGGCTGGACTCCCAGTGAGGGAAAGGACTCTGACAGCAGTGACTCAAGAAAAACATTTATTATTCTTGTGTTTTGACTTGTTCTATAGATTCTTCTGGATTTTTTTTTTTTACTTTTTTCTTTTTTTTTTCCATTCTCCTCCCCCCAATTGTCATTCTTAATTTTATTGGCACTATGAAATCTAATTAAGCTTTTGAGCTTTTTTTTTCCTCAGTCACATTTTTTTAATCGTTGTTATAAACCTCTGCCTCTACATTGGACTTCTGCTGTTCCGTGGCGTTTTCCTCTTTTTTTTATGTTTTTCTTTTTTTTTCTTCCTTTCTTTTTTCTTTTCTCTTTTTTAATTTTAATTTTTAAAACCTATCATTTTTTCTATATTTATTCCTTTGTTTGCTTTTCCTACTATTCTTTTCCCCTCACAGTTAATCTTTAGTGTATATAAATCTTCTTTATCTACCTCTATTTAACTTTGCATATCTATTCTTTCTTTCTTTTCTTTCTTTCCTCTCAACATATTTGTTAGCTTTATTTTCATTGCCTTATTCCCCACTTGGCATCTTTCTTTAGTTTTGTCTTCCAGTTTGTGCTTTAGTTAGTTTTGTTCTTAACTGATAAATCTAATTTTTGGTTTCCTTTGTTTGCCAGGTCAATCTATTGTACTTTATTTTTGTTGGGCTGTTTTGATTTTGCTTATGGGTGTATATGTATATATGTATATTCCATTATTCATTATTTGTCTGATTTTGTAACTACCATTTGTCTGGGGTTCATCTTTGGTTTGTCATTTTGGGGTGTTTGTTTCAATCTCAATGCCATAACAAACCACTTGCGGAATCTTCATTCCTGACCAGAGATCAAGCCCTGAGCCTCTGGAGTGGGAGCACTGACTCCAAGACGCTAGACTACCAGAGAACTAACCCTAGGGAATATCAAATAGTGAGAACTCACACAAAGGAAACCACTTGAATACAAGACCCAGCGTCACCCAACCACCAGTAGCACCCTGTGCAGGAGCTTCATCTAAACAAAAACAAAAGTACAAACCCAATCATCAGCAGACAGGATTACCACCTTACTGAGCCTTGCCCATCAGAGGGAAAAAAAAAAACACCTCAGCACAAATCTCACCCCATACAAAGCTTACACAAACCACTGGAGCAACCTTAGGAGGGAAGAAACCAAAAGGAAGAAAGAATTTAACCTTGTGGCCTACGAAAAGGAGACCTCAAACACAGTAAGTTTTTTTAAAAAAATAAATAATAATAATGAAAAGGCAGAGAAATACTACACAAATGAATGAACAAACTAGAAACAGAGAAATCTAAATAAATGAAGAGGAAATAGACAAACTACCTGAAAAAGAATTCAGAATAATGATAGCAAAGATGATCAAAATCTCAAGAATAGAATGGAGAAAATGCAAGAATCAATTAACAAAGACCTATGAGAATTAAAGAATAAACTTACAGAGACAAACAACACAATTATTGAAATTAAAAATACTCTAAAAGGAATCAATAGCAGAATATCTGAAGCAGAACAAATTGGTGAGTTGGAAGATAAAATGGTGGAAATAACTTCTGAAGAGCAGAATAAAGCAAGAAGAATGAAAAGAACCAAGGATAGTCTCTGAGATCTCTGGGACAATATAAAATGCACCAACATTTGAATTATAGGGGTCCCAGGAGATGAGAAAAAGAAAATTTTTGAAGAGATTATAGTTGAAATTTTCTCCAACATGGAAAAGGAAATAATCAATTAAGTCCAAGAGGTGCAAAGAGTCCCATATAGGATAAACCCAAGGAGAAACAGGCCAAGATACATACTAATCAAATTAACAAAGATTAAACACAAAGAAATAATATTTAAAATAGCAAGGGAAAAGCAATAAGTAACACAGAAGGGAAACCCATATGCTTAACAGCTGATCTTTCAGCAGAAACTCTGCAGGCCAGAGGGGAATGGCAAGATATATTTAAAGTACTGAAAGGGAAAAACCCACAACCAAGATTATTGTACCTGGCAAGGATCTTATTCGAAATTGATAGAGAATAAAAAGCTTTTCAGAAAAGCAAAAGTTAAGAGAATTCAATACCACCAAACCAGCTTTACAACAAATGTTAAAGGGGCTTATGTAGTCAAGAAATACAATGGAATAAAAAGATCTACAAAATCAATCCCCAGACAACTAAGAAAATGGCAATAGGAACATATATATCAACAATTACTCTGAATGTAAATGGATTAAATGCTCCAACCAAAAGACACAGACTGGTTGAAAGGATATAAAAACAAGATCCATATACATGCTGGCTATACTTCAGACCTAAAGATACATTTAGACTGAAAGTGAGCAGATGGAAAAGTATATCCCAGGCAAATGGGAAGCAAAAAAAAAAAAAACTGGAATAGCAATCCTCATGTCAAACAAAATAGACCTTAAAATAAAAAATATTACAAGAGAAAAGGAAGAACACTATATAGTGATCAATGGGGTCAATCCAAGAGGAAGACATAACAATTGCAAATATCTATGCACCCAACACAGAGCACCTCAGTACATAAGACAAACACTAAAAGACAAAAAAGGAGAAAGTGACAGTAACATAATAATAGGAGACTTTAACACCCCACTCACACCAATGGACAGATCATCAAAACAGAAAATTAATAAGGAAACACAAGTCTTGATACATTAGGTGAGATGGATCTCATTGATATCTTCAGGACATCCCATCCAAAGGCAAAGAATGCACCTTCTTCTCAAGCACACATCGAACATTCTCCAGAATAGACCACATTTTGGGTCACAAATCAAACCTCAGTAATTTTAAGAAAATTGAATCATATCAAGCATCTTTTCTGACAACAATGCTTTGAGACTAGATATCAATTATAAGAAAACAAACTGTAAAAAACACAAACACATGGAGATTAAACAATACACTTCTAAATAACCAACAGGTTACTGAAGAAATCAAAAGGTTAATCAAAAATTTTCTAGAAACAAATGACAATGAAAACATGTCAACTCAAAACCTATGGGATACAGCAAAAGCAGTTCTAAGAGGGTGTTTATAGCAATACAATCCTACCTCAAAAAACAGGAAAAACATCGAATAGACAATCTAACTTTACACCTAAAACAACTGGAAAAAGAAGAACCGAAAAAAAAAATTAGCAGAAGAAAGAAATAATAAAGATCAGAGCAGAAATAAATGAAAAAGAAATGAAAGAAACAACAGTAAAGATTAATAAAACTAAAAGCTGGTTCTTTGAGAAAGAGTCAGACATGATTGAAGTGACAGCACAGCACACAGAGAACAGTATGGAAGTTCCTTAAAAAACTAAAAATAGAACTACCATATGATCCAGATTTCCCACTACTGGGCATACACTCAGAGAAAACCATAATTCAAGAAGACAAGTGTACCCCAATATTCATTCCAGCATTATTTACAATATTCAGGATGTGGAAGGAACCTAAATGTCCACTGACAGATGAATGGATAATGCAGATGTGGTACGTGGAGGCTTCTGGCTCAAGATGGTGGAGTAGGAGGATGTGCTCTTCTCTCCTCCTATGAGAGAATCAAAACTGCAACTAGCTGTTGAACAACCATCAATAGGAAAATCCTAGAACCCACCCAAAAAAGATACCCCATGTCCAAAGACAAAGACTAAGCCATGCAAGATGGTAGGAGGGGCGCAATCATGATAAATACAAATTCCATACCCACCGAGTGGTGGCAACAGACTGGAGAACAACAGCCAAGAAGTTCTCCCACTATTGTGAAGGTTCTGAATCCCATGTCAGGCTCCCCAGCCTGGGCATCTGACAAAGGGACTGGGAATCCCCAGGGAATCTGGCCTTGAGGGCCAGCAGGATTTGATTATAGGCTTCCAGAGGACTGAGGGAAACAATGACTACAGTCTTAGAGGGCACAAACAAAATTTTTCACACACCAAAACCCAGAGGAGAGGAACAGTGACCCCACAGAAGATTGTGTTAGAGGGCCTACTGTGGAGGTGTGGGTCAGCAGGGGATCACACAGGGAGGGGGGCACTTTAAGGTCCCCCTTGGTATAAACCCTTTGGAGTTAACTGTTAAGGCTACCATAGAGCCTACAGACCCCAGGGCTGTGCTGCCTCAGGCCAAACAACTACCAGAGAGGGAGTGCAACACACCCATCAGCAGATAATTGGATTAAAGCTTTACTGAGTGACTGCCCACCAGAGCAAGACTTAGTTTTTCCCATTGCCAGTCCCTCCCATGAATAGCCTCTTAGCCTCATCCATCAGAGGGCAGATAAGAAAAGCAAAAAGCAGCACAGTCTCACAGCAGCTAAAACAAAAACCATATTACAGAAAGTTAATCATGATGAAAAAGCAGAAAGCTATGTTCCAGATCAAGGGACAAGATAAAATCTCAGAATAACAACTAAGTGAAGTGGAAATAGGCAACCTTCCAGAAATAGAATTCAGAATGATAGTGAAGATGATTCGGGATCTCAGAAAAAGAATGGAGGCAAAGATGGAGAAGATGCAATAAATGTTTACCAAAAACCTAGAAGAACTAAAGAACTAACAAACTGAAATGAATAATACACTAGAAGAAATCAATAGCAGAATAACTAAGGCAGAAGAACGGGTAAATGACCTGGAGGACAGAATGGTGGAAATCACTGCCACAGAACAGAATATAGAAAATGAATGAAAAGAAATGAGTACAGCCTAAGAGACCTCTGGGACAACATTAGACACACCAACATTCTCATTATAATGGTCAGAGAGAGAAGACAGAGAGAAAGGAGCTGAGAAAATATTTGAAGAAATAATAGCTGAAAACTTTCTGACCATGGGAAAGGAAATCATCAACCAAGTCCAGGAAGCACAGAGAGTCCCAGATAGGATAAACCCAAAGAGGAACACACCAAGATAAATAGTAATCAAACTGACAAAAATTAAAGACAGAGATAAAATATTAAAAGCAACACAGGAAAAATGACAAATAACATATAAGGGAACTCCCATCAGGCTACCAGCTGATTTCTCAACAGAAACTCTACAAGCCAGAAGGGAATGGCATGATATATTTAAAGTGATGAAAGGGAAGACCTACAACCAAGAATTCTATACCCAGTAAGACTCTCCTTCAGATTCAATGGAGAAATCACAAGCTTTCCACACAAAGGTTAAGAGAATTCAGCACCACCAAACCAGCTTTACAACAAATGCTAAAAGAAATTCTCTAGACAGGGAACACAAGAGAAGGAAAAGACCTACAGAAAATAAACCCAAAACAATTAAGAATATGGTAATAAGATCATCAGTTCAGTTATATATTGATAATTACCTTAAATGTAAATGGATTAAAGGCACCAACCAAGACAGACTGACTGGGTGGATGAAAACATGTGCATGTATGTACTTCTACTTCCCACATCACTCTGCTTGACCCCCCAAAATTCTATGTAATTATTTTATATTGTTAAATTAATCGTGTTTCCAGTATGGCTTGCAATTGTAATTATCTTTTATTTTTTGTCTGGCTATTGATTGTGAAAGCTGATAAACTTCTTTTACTACTGTGATTATGTAACTATTACTCACTTTATACCATTGTATCATGACTGATCATCAGAAAAGTAATAGAACTCTATATCACCAAAACTAGGATTTAATAGAAAAACCTGTAATCACTTTTTAAAATCCAGGTGCATATGAGAATTATCTTGAAAGTTTTTGAAAAATACAAATGTTCAGGTATTGCTTTTTTTTTCTCCAGAGCTCCAGATAAGTTTCTAATAAGCAGTCATTTTTAAAAACAATTGGACAATATGATGATCTTTTACTTTTATCTAGTTTGTTTCACTTTTTCTATTTCATATTCAGTGCTCCCATTTCATTTAGTTTATGTTCCCTAATTTCTCTCTTTTTTTTTTCTGATGTTCTATCTTCAGCCTTTATCAAGTGTAGTAGAAAAGCTTTTGTATACATATATATACAAATGCATAATATATACATCTTGGAAAACATGAATTTTTGCCTAACTAAAAAAATTATAACATATTGATTCCACTTGTTGGACTTATTATAAATAAAATGGTAGATTTCTAATTGAAAAATAGATATGCACAAGCAACAAAGGTTTACCATATAGCATAGGGAACTATAGCCAGTATCTTATAACAACCTATGATGGAAAATAATTTCAAAAATAACATATGTGTATTTGCATAACTGAATCACCTTGCTGTGCACCTAAAATATTGTAAGTCAACAATAGTTCAATAAAATATATCTATTTTTAAAAAAAAATACTTCCATAAAATACATCTATTTTTTAAAAATGATGTGGTACATATATACAATGGAATATTATTCTGCCATTAAAAGGAACAAAATTGGGTCATTTCTAGAGATGTGGATAGGCCTAGAGTCGGTTATACAGAGTGAATTGTCAGAAAGAGAAAAACAAGTATCACATACGTGTAATCTAGTAAAGTGGTACAAATGAACTTATTTGTAGGGCAGGAATAGAAACACAGACATACAGAACAGACATGTGGACACAGGGGGAGAAGACAGGGATGGGATGAATTGGGATATTAGGACTGAAATATATACACTACCATCTGTAAAACAGATAGCTAGTGGGAACCTGCTATATGGTACAGGGAGTTCAGTTCACTGCTCTGTGATGACCTAGATGGATGGGACAGGGGTGGGGACAGGGGGGAAGGTCCATGAAAAAGGGGACATATGTATACATATAGCTGATTCACTTCATTGTACATCAGAAACAAAACATTGTAAAGCAATTATACATCAATAAAAAAGAATAAATCCTTAGAGTTATCACAATGAGATTTTTTTCTATTTCTTTAATGTTGTATCAGTATGAGATGATGAGTGAGTGATAGTCACTCAGTCGTGTCCAACTCTTTTGCAACCCCATGTACTGTAGCCTGCCAGGCTCCTCTGTCCATGGAATTCTCCAGGCAAGAATACTGGAGTGGGCTGCCATTTCCTTCTCCAAATATGAGATGATAAACGTGCACTAAACTTACTGTGATAATCAAGTTAATTAACTAAATGCATATATGAACATAAAAATGGTTCATCTACTTTGGAAGACAATTTGGCTGTTTCTTATGAACTAAACATCCTCTTACCATGTGATCCAACAATTGTATCCCTTGATATTTACACTTAGGAGCTGAAAACTCATGTCCACATAAAAACTTGCCCATGGATGTTTACAGTACCTTTATTCATAATTTCTAAAACTGAAAGCAGCTAAGATATTCCTCAGTCTGTGAATGGGTAAACTGTGATATAGTCAGATAATGGAATAATATTCAGCTCTAAAAAGAAATGAGCTATCCAGTCATGAAAAGATATGAAAGAACCTTAAATACATATTACCAAGTGAAATAAGCCATCTGAAAAGGCTATATACATACTGTATGATCCAAATCCTATGACATTTTGAAAAGACAAAACTATGAAGAAAATAAAATATCAGTGGTTGCCAAGATTAGGAGGAGGGAAGGATGAATAGGTAGAGCATATGGGATTTTTAGGTAAGTGAAAATATTCTGTACAGTGACCTAAGGATGTATACATGTCATTATACCTTTTTGCAGACCCATAGAATGTACAACACCAAGCATGAATCCTAATGTAAACTATGGACTTTGGGTGACATGGCAACATAGGTCTATCACTGTAACAAATGTACTACTCTTGTGAGGATGTTGATAATAGGGGATGCTGTGCCTGTGTGGGAGCAGGAAGTATATGGGAAATCTCTGTACATTTCCCTCAGTTTTGCTAATAAGCATAAAATTCTCTAAAATTTTTATCTTAATGGAAAAATAAATTTAATTTTTTAATTTTTAAAATGTAAATATACAAATGTAGTAAAAACAAGTTTAAAAAACAAGAGAGCTTGCTCCACCAAACATCAAAACATATTCTAAAACGGTAGGAGTTAATACTGTTTGTATTATTGTAAGGATAGGAAATAGACCAGAAGAATGTAATTGACAGCTCAAAAACGGATTCATGTGAAACAGAAGGAAACTAGATCTCTTAATAATGTTATTGAGATGACTGATTCTCCATTTGGGGAATAATTATGTCCCTACATACTATTCTCAGAAGTAAATTCCAGGAGGGATAAATTAGGAGTAAGCCTGGTTTGATGCAGTCCATGGGGTCACAAAGACTCGGATACACTGAGCAACTGACCTGAACTGATGGAATTAGCAGATACACATTCTCTATATAAAACAGATAAATAAGATTTACGGTATAGTAGAAGCAACTATATTCAATATCTTGTAATAAACTATAACAGAAAAGAATATGAAAAGGAATATATATATACCACTTTGCTGTACAATTGAAATTATTATAACACAATATTATAAACCAACTCTACTTCAATTTTTTTTTTTTAAAAAGGAAATTCCAGATAGAGGAAAGACCTAAACTTTCCAAAAAATTCAAACTTTTAGAAGAAAATAGGAAGTTACAAAGTTCTTTCAAATAACAAACAGATATAAATTAAAACTTTTAAATTTAACTAAATAAAAATGGAAAAGTTAACAGATCTCTTCAAGAAATTTAGAGATACCAAGGGAACATTTCATGCAAAGATGGGCACAATAAAGACAGAAACAGTAAGGACCTAACACAAGCAGGAAAGATTAAGAGGTGGCAAGAATACATGGAACAACTGTACAAAAAAGTCTTAATAACCTGGATAACCATGATGGTGTGGTCACTCACCCCTAGAACCAGACAGCCTGGAGTGTGAAGTCAAGTGAGCCTTTAGTTCAGTTCAGCTGCTCAGCCGTGTCCTACTCTTTGCGACCCCATGAATCACAGCACGCCAGGCCTCCCTGTCCATCACCAACTCCTGAAGTTTTCTCAAACTCATGTCCATTGAGTCGGTGATGCCATCCAGCCATCTCATCCCCTGTCATCCCCTTCTCTTCCTGCCCCCAATCCCTCCCAGCATCAGGGTCTTTTCCAATGAGTCAACTCTTCACATGAGGTGGCCAAAGTATTGGAGTTTCAGCTTTAGCATCAGTCCTTCCAATGAACATCAGGACCGATCTCCTTTAGAATGGAATGGTTGGATCTCCTTGCAGTCCAAGGGACTCTCAAGAGTCTTCTCCAACACCACAGTCAAAAGCATTGATTTTTCAGCACTCAGCTTGACAGACCTTTGTTGGCAAAGTAATGTCTCTGCTTTTGAATACGCTATCTAGGTTGGTCATAACTTTTCTTCCAAGGAGTAAGCGTCTTTTAATTTCATGGCTGCAATCATCATCTGCAGTGATTTTGGAGCCCCCCAAAATAAAGTCTGACACTGTTTCCACTGTTTCCTCATCTATTTCCCATGAAGTGATAGGATCAGATGCCATGATCTTTGTTTTCTGAATGTTGAGCTTTAAGCCAACTTTTTCACTCTCCTCTCTTTCATCAAGAGGTTTTTTAGTTCCTCTTCACATTCTGCCATAAGGGTGGTGTCATCTGCATATCTGAGGTTATTGATATCTCTCCCAGCAATCTTGATTCCAGCTTGTGCTTCTTCCAGTCCAGCGTTTCTCATGATGTACTCTGCATATAAGTTAAATAAGCAGGGTGACAATATACAGCCTTGACATTTTCCTTTTCCTATTTGGAACCAGTCTGTTGTTCCATGCCCAGTTCTAATTGTTGCTTCCTGACCTGCATATAGATTTCTCAAGAGGCAAGTCAGGTGGTCTGGTATTCCCATTTCTTTCAGAATTTTCCAAAGTTTATTGTGATCCACACAGTCAAAGGCTTTGGCATAGTCACTAAAGCAGAAATAGATGTTTTTCTGCTTAGGAAGCATTAATACAAACAAAGCTAGTGGAGGTGATAGCATTCCAGCTGGGCTATTTAAAACCCTAAAAGACAATGCTGTTAAAATGCTGCACTTGGTAATCTCAAAAATATACAAGCAGCTTTTGCAGCTCAACTCCAGAAAAATAAATGACCCAATCAAAAAATGGGCCAAAGAACTAAATAGACACTTCTCCAAAGAAGACATACGAATGGCTAACAAACACATGAAAAGATGCTCAACATCACTCGTTATCAGAGAAATGCAAATCAAAACCACAATGAGGTACCATTTCACACCAGTCAGAATGGCTGCGATCCAAAAGCCAACAAGCAATAAATGCTGGAGAGGGTGTGGAGAAAAGGGAACCCTCTTACACTGTTGGTGGGAATGCAAATTAGTACAACCACTATGGAGAACAGTGTGGAGATTCCTTAAAAAATTGCAAATAGAAATGCCTTATGAGCCAGTGATCCCACTGCCGGGCATACACACCAAGGAAACCAGAATTGAAAGAGACACGTGTACCCCAATGTTCATCACAGCACTGTTTATAATAGCCAGGACATGGAAGCAACCTAGATGTCCATCAGCAGATGAATGGATAAGAAAGCTGTGGTACATATACACAATGGAGTATTACTCAGC
>SJXQ01001245.1:8362-19895 GCA_006408695.1 Aepyceros melampus
GCTGTAACACATTACATTCCACTAGCAATGTATGAGAGTTCTAATTTCTCTACATCCTTGCCAACACTTGTTTTTTAGTTTTCCTTTTCTTTAATTATAGCCATTGTGGCGGATATGAAATGGAATCTCATTGTGCTCTTGATTGGCATTTCCCTAATGACTAATGAGCATGAGCATCTTTTCATATAATTATTTGCTATTTTGTAGATCTTTAGAGAAGTTCAGTCAGTTCAGTTAAGTCACTCAGTCGTGTCCGACTCTTTACAACCCCATGGACTGCAGCATGCCAGGCTTCCCTGTCCTTCACCAACTCCCAGAGCTTGCTCAGACTCATGTCCATCAAGCTGGTGATGCCATCCAACCATCTCATCCACTGTCATCCCCTTCTCCTCCCACCTTCAATCTTTCCCAGCATCAGGGTCCTTTCAAATGAGTCAGTTCTTCACATCAGTGTTGGATTTTATGCTTCAGCATCAGTCCTTCCAATGAATATTCAGGACTGATCTCCTTCAGAATGGACTGGTTGGATCTCCTTGCAGTCCAAGGGCCTCTCAAGAGTCTTCTCCAGCTCCACAATTCAAAAGCATCCATTCTTTGGTGCTCAGTTTTCTTTATAGTCTCACATCCATAGATGACTAATGTCTATTCAAATCCATTGCCCACTTTAAGTTGGGTTTTTAATCTCTTTTTTATTATTGAGTTGTGTTGTTTATATAGTCTATATGCAAGTTTAAAAATCAGGTATATGATATGCAGATATTTTATCCCATTCTGGGGGTTATCTTTTCACTTTCTTCATACTGTCCTTTGACCTACAAAAGTTTTTAGTTTCGATAAAGTCCTCTTTATCTATTTTTCTTTTGTTGCTTGTGCTTTCAATACCATATAAAAAACTATTACCTTAGCCAGAGTCATGAAGATTTATACCTATGTTTCCTTCTAAGAGTTTTATAGATTTTATTCTTAAATTTAAATCTTTAAAGACTAAGGGTTAATTGTTATATATGGTGTGCTTTACGGGTCTAAATTCATTTTCTGCATGTGGATATCCAATTGTCCCAGTGCCTTTTGTTGGAAAGGCTATTTATTCTTTCCCCATTGAATTTACTTGGTACCACTGTCAAAAATCAATTGACAAGAGTTAATAGACATATGCCTTTATTTCTAGACTCTCCAGTCAGTTCCATCAATCTCTATGTTTATCCTCATGCCAATACCACACAATCTTTATTACTGTAGCTTTGTAATACATTTTGAGATCAGGAAATGTGAGTCTTTCAACTTTGTTCTTTTTTTTTTTCAGTATAATTTTGGCCATTTGGGATTCCTTATTTCCATAGTATTCTTATTTCCATAAGATTATTATGAACAGCTGTCCATTTCTTTAAAAGAGGCACCTGAGATTTTTGACAGGATTTTTTTTTTTTTACTTTATACGTCATTTTCGGGAGTATTACCATCATGACAATAATAAGTCTTCCAATCCATGGACATGGGCTGTGTTTTCATTTATTTAACTCTCCTTTAATTTCTTTCAAGAAAGTTTTGCAGTTTCAGTGTATAAGTCTTACACCTCTTTCATTAAATTTATTCCTAAATGTTTTTTGATGGTATTATAAATGGAATAGTTTTCTTAATTTCATTTTTGGACCATTCATTGCTAGTATATAGTTCAGTTCAGTTTAGTCGCTCAGTCATGTCCAACTCTTTGCGGCCCCATGAATCGCAGCATGCCAGGCCTCCCTGTCCATCACCAACTCAGAATTCACTCAGACTCATGTCCATCGAGTGAGTGATGCCATCCAGCCATCTCATCCTCTGTCATCCCCTTCTCTTCCTGCCCCTAATACCTCCCAGAATCAGAGTCTTTTCCAGTGAGTCACTCTTTGCATGAGGTGGCCAAAGTACTGGAGCTTCAGCTTTAGTATCATTCTTTCCAAAGAAATCCCAGAGCTGATTTCCTTCAGAATGGAAGGGTTGGATCTCCTTGCAGTCCAAGGGACTCTCAAGAGTCTTCTCCAACATCACAATTCAAAAGCATCAATTCTTTGGTGCTCAGCTTTCTTCACAGTCCAACTCTCACATCCATACATGATCACAGGAAAAACCATAGCCTTGACTAGACATACCTTTGTTGGCAAGGTAATATCTCTGCTTTTGAATATGCTATCTAGGTTGGTCATAACTTTTCTTCCAAGGAGTAAGCATCTTTTAATTTCATGGCTGCAATCACCATCTGCAGTGATTTTGGAGCCCCAAAAAATAAAGTCTGACACTGTTTCTACTGTTCCCCCATCTATTTCCCATGAAGTAATGGGACCAGATGCCATGATCTTCGTTTTCTGAATGTTGAGCTTTAAGCCAACTTCTTCACTCTCCTCTTTCACTTTCATCAAGAGACTTTTTAGCTCCTCTTCACTTTCTGCCATAAGGGTGGTGTCATCTGCATATCTGAGGTTATTGATATTTCTCCCAGCAATCTTGATTCCAGCTTGTGCTTCTTCCAGCCCAGTGTTTCTCATAATGTACTCTGCATAGAACTTAAATAAGCAGGTGACAATATACAGCCTTGATGTACTCCTTTTCCCATTTGGTACCAGTCTGTTGTTCCATGTCCAGTTCTAACTGTTGCTTCCTGACCTGCATATAGGTTTCTCAAGAGGCAGGTCAGGTGGTCTGGTATTCCCATCTCTTTCAGAATTTTCCATGGTGTATTGTGATCCACACAGTCAAAGGCTTTGGCATAGTCAATAAAGCAGAAATATATGTTTTTCTGGAACTATCTTGCTTTTTAGATGATCCAGCGACCCAACGGACTATACACTTCATGGAATTCTCCAGGCCAGAATACTGGAGTGGGTAGCCTTTCCCTTCTCCAGGGCATCTTCCTAACCCAGGGATCGAATCCAGTCTCCCGCATCGTGGGCAGATTCCTTACCAGCTGAGCCACAAGGGAAGGTCCTAGTATATAGCAGTGCAGCCAAATATGGTCTTTGTGTGGGCTTTCTCTAGTTACAGCCAGCAGGAGGCTACTCTTCATTGTGGTGTGCAGGCTTCTCCTTGTGGTGGCTTCTCTTGTTGCAGAGCATGGACTCTAGAGCACATGGGCTTCAGTAGTTGTGGCACACAGGACTAGTTGCTCTGTGGCCTGTGTGATCTTCCCAGACCAGGGATTGAACACATGCCCCCTGCATTCCCAACCTCTGGACTACCAGGGAATTCCTACAACTCATTTTTGGATGTTGGTTTTGTATTTGCAACTTTCCTGAACTCATTTATTAGATTTTTTTTTTTTTTGGTATGGATTCTTTTTGTGTATGTGTGTGTTTGATATAGTATTTTTAAATTAACTAATTAATTAGTTTTATGGAGGCTAATTACTTTCTCATGGGCTTCAGTAGTTGTGGCACACAGGACTAGTTGCTCTGTGGCCTGTGTGATCTTCCCAGACCAGGGATTGAACACATGCCCCCTGCATTCCCAACCTCTGGACTACCAGGGAATTCCTACAACTCATTTTTGGATGTTGGTTTTGTATTTGCAACTTTCCTGAACTCATTTATTAGATTTTTTTTTTTTTTGGTATGGATTCTTTTTGTGTATGTGTGTGTTTGATATAGTATTTTTAAATTAACTAATTAATTAGTTTTATGGAGGCTAATTACTTTCCAATATTGTATTGGTTTTGCCATACATTGACATGAATCCACCATGGGTGTACATGTGTTCCCCATCCTGAACCCCCCTCCCACCTCCCTCCCCATCCCATCCCTCTGGGTCATCCCAGTGCACCAGCCCCAAGCACCCTGTATCATGCATTGAACCTGGACTGGTGATCCATTTTACATATGATATTATACATGTTTCCATGCCATTCTCCCATATCATCCCACCCTCACCCTCTCCTACAGAGTCCAAAAGACTGTTCTATACATCTATGTCTCTTTTGATGTCTCCCATACAGGCTTATTGTTACCATCTTTCTAAATTCCGTATATATGCATTAGTATACTGTATTGGTGTTTTCTTTCTGGCTTACTTCACTCTGTATAATCAGCTCCAGTTTCATCCACCTCATTACTGATTCAAATGTATTCTTTTTAATGGCTGAGTAATACTCCATTGTGTATATGTAGCACAGCTTTCTTATCCTTTCGTCTGCTGATGGACATCTAGGTTGCTTCCATGTCCTGGCTATTATAAACAGTGCTGTAATGAGCATTGGGGTAAATGTGTCTCTTTCAATTCTGGTTTCCTCAGCCCAGCAGTGGGATTGCTGGGTCATAAGGCAGTTCTATTTCCAGTTTTTTAAGGAATCTCCACACTTTCCTCCATAGTGGCTGTACTCATTTGCATTTCCACCAACAGTGTAGGAGGGTTCCCTTTTCTCCACACCCTCTCCAGCATTTATTGCTGGTAGACTTTTGGATAGAAGCCATTCTGACTGGTGTGAAATGGTACCTCACTGTGGTTTTGATTTGCATTTCTCTGATAATGAGTGATGTTGAGCATCTTTTCATGTGTTTGTTGTTGCTGCTGCTGCTAAGTCGCTTCAGTCGTCCGACTCTGTGCGACCCCTTAGACAGCAGCCTATCAGGCTCCTCCGTCCCTGGGATTCTCCAGGCAAGAACACTGGAGTGGGTTGCCATTTCCTTCTCCAATGCATGAGAGTGAAAAGTCAAAGTGAAAGTCGCTCAGTCATGCCCAACCCTTAGCGACCCCATGGACTGCAGCCCATCAGGCTCCTCCATCCACGGGAGTCTCCAGGCAAGAGTACTGGAGTGGGGTGCCACTGCCTTCTCCCATGTGTTTGTTAGCCATCTGTATATCTTCTTTGGAGCAATGTCTGTTTAGTTCTTTGGCCCATTTTTTGATTGGGTCGTTTATTTTCCTGGAATTAAGCTGCAGGAGTTGCTTGTATATTTTTGAGATTAGTTCTTTGTCAGTTGCTTCATTTGCTATTATTTTCTCCCATTCTGAAGGCTGTCTTTTCACCTTGCTTATAGTTTCCTTTGTTGTGCAGAAGCTTTTAATTTTAATTAGATCCCATTTGCTTATTTTTGCTTTTATTTTCAATATTCTTGGAGATGGGTCATAGAGGATCCTGCTGTGATTTATGTCAGGGAGTGTTTTGCCTATGTTCTCCTCTAGGAGTTTTATAGTTTCTGGTCTTATGTTTAGATCTTTAATCCATTTTGAGTTTATTTTTGTGTATGGTATTAGAAAGTGTTCTAGTTTCATTCTTTTACAAGTGGTTGACAAGTTTTCCCACTTGTTAAAGAGATTGTCTTTTCTCCATTGTATATTCTTGCCTCCTTTATCAAAGATAAGGTGACCAAAAGTGTGTGGATTTACCTCTGGGCTTTCTGTTTTGTTCCATTGATCTATATTTCTGCCTTTCTGCCAGTACCATACTGTCTTGATGACTGTGGCTTTGTAGTAGAGCCTGAAGTCAGGCAGGTTGATTCCTCCAGTTCCATTCTTCTTTCACAAGATTACTTTGGCTATTCAAGGTTTTTTGTATTTCCATACAAATTGTGAAATTATTTGTTCTAGTTCTCTGAGAATACTGTTGGTAGCTTGATAGGGATTGCATTGAGTCTATAGATTGTTCATTTTCACTATATTGATTCTCTGATCCATGAACATGGTATATTTCTCCATCTATTTGTGTTTTCTTTGATATCTTTCACCAGTGTTTTATAGTTTTCTATATATAGGTCTTTTGTTTCTTTAGGTAGATATATTCCTAAGTATTTTATTCTTTTCATTGCAGTGCTAAATGGAATTGTTTCTTTGATTTTTCTTTCTGTTTTCTCATTGTTAGTGTATAGGAATGCAAGAGATTTCTATGTGTTGATTTTATATCCTGCAACTTTACTATATTCATTAGTTAGCTCTAGTAATTTTCTGGTGAAGTCTTTAGGGTTTTCTATATAGAGGATCATGTCATCTGCAAACAGTGAGAGTTTTTCTTCTTTTCCAGTCTGGATACCTTTTATTTCTTTTTCTGCTCTGATTGCTGTGGCCAAAACTTCCCAAAACTGTTGAATAGTAGTGGTGAGAGTGGGCACTCTTGTCTTGTTCCTGACTTTAGGGGAAATGCTTTCAGTATTTCACCATTGAGGATAATGTTTGCTGTAGGTTTGTCCTATATAGCTTTTATTATGTTGAGGTATGTTCCTTCTATTCCTGCTTTCTGGAGTGTTTTTATCATAAATGGATGTTGAATTTTGTCAAAGGCTTTCTCTGCATCTATTGAGATAATCATATGGTTTTTATTTTCAATTTTGTAAAATTTAAATTTATTTTATTTTATTTATTTTTAAATTTATTTATTTTAATTGGAGGCTAATTACTTTACAATATTATATTGGTTTTGCCTTACATCAACATGAATCTGCCACAGGTATACACATGTTCCCCATCCTGAATCCCCTCCTGCCTCCCTCCCCGTACCATCCCTCTGGGTCATCCCAGTGCACCAGCCCCAAGCATCCTGTATCCTGCATTGAAACTAGACTGGTGATTCGTTTCTTATATGATATTATACATGTTTCAATGCCATTCTCCCAAATCATCCCACCCTCTCCCTCTCCCACAATTTTTTAATGAGGTGTTTTACACTGATTGATTTGTGGATATTGAAGAATCCTGCATCCCTGGGATAAAGCAAACCCTGGGATAAACCAAAAATCCCTTGGTCATGATTTATGATCTTTTTAATATGTTGTTGGATTCTGTTTGCAAGAATTTTGTTAAGGAATTTTGCATCTTTGTTCATCAGTGATATTGGCCTGTAGTTTACTTTTTTTTGTGGCATCTTTGTCAGGTTTTGGTATTGGGTGATGGTGGCCTCATAGAATGCGTTTGGAAGTTTACTTTCCTCTGCAATTTTCTGGAAGAGTTTGAGTAAGATACATGTTAGCTCTTCTCTAAATTTTTGGTAGAATTCAGCTGTGAAGCTGTCTTTTCCTGGGCTTTTGTTTGCTGAAAGATTTCTGATTAGTTTCAATTTCTGTGCTTGTGATGGGTCTGTTAAGATTTTCTATTTCTTCCTGGTTCAGTTTTAGATGGTTATACTTTTCTCTGAATTCTTCCATTTCTTCCAAGTTGTCCATTTTATTGGCATATAGTTGCTGATAATAGTCTCTTATGATCCTTTGTATTTCTGTGTTGTCTGTTGTGATCTCTCCAGTTTCATTTATAATTTTGTTGATTTGATTTTTCTCCCTTTGTTTCTTGATGAGTCTGGCTAATGGTTTGTCAATTTTATTTATCCTTTTAAAGAACCAACTTTTGGCTTTGTTGATTTTTGCTATGGTCTCTTTTGTTTCTTTTGCATTTATGTCTGCTCTAATTTTTAAGATGTCTTTCCTTCTACTAACCCTGGGGTTCTTCATTTCTTCCTTTTCTAGTTGCTTTAGGTATAGAGTTAGGTTATTTATTTGACTTTTTTCTTGTTTCTTGTATGCCTATATTGCTATGAACCTTTCCCTTAGCACTGCTTTTACAGTATCCCATAGTTTTTGGGTTGTTGTATTTTCATTTTCATTCATTTCAATGCACATTTTAATTTCTTTTTTGATTTCTTCTGTGATTTGTTGGCTATTCAGCAGTGTGTTGTTCAGCCTCCATATGTTGGAATTTTTAATAGTTTTTCTCCTGTAATTGACATTAATCTTACTGTACTGTGGTCAGAAAAGATGCTTGGAATGATTTCAGATTTTTGAATTTGCCAAGGCTAAATTTATGGCCCAAGATGTGATCTATCCTGGAGAAGGTTCTGCATGCACTTGAGAAAAAGGTGAAATTCATTGTTTTGGGGTGAAGTGTCCTATAGATAAATATCAATTAGGTCTAACTGGTCTATTGCATCGTTTAAAGTTTGTGTTTCCTTGTTAATTTTCTGTTTAGTTGGTTTATCCATAGGTGTGATTGGGCTATTAAAGTCTCCCACTATTATTGTGTTATTGTTAATTTCCCCTTTGATACTTGTTAGCATTTGTCTTACATATTGCAGTGCTCCTACATTGGGTGCATATATGTTTATAATCGTTATTTATTCTTGGATTGATCCTTTGATCATTATGTAGTGTCCTTCTTTGTCTCTTTTCACAGCTTTTGTTTTAAAGTCTATTTTATCTGAAATTAATATTGCTACTCCTGCTTTCTTTTGGTCTCCATTTGCATGGAATAACTTTTTCCAGCCCTTCACTTTCAGTCTGTATGTGTCCCTTGTTTTGAGGTGGGTCTCTTGTAGACAACACATATAAGGGTCTTGTTTTTGTATCCATTCAGCCAGTCTTTGTCTTTTGGTTGGGGCATTCAACCCATTTACATTTAAGGCAATTATTGATAAGTATGAGCCCATTGCCATTTACTTTATTGTTTTGGGTTTGAATTTATATACCCTTTCTGTGTTTCCTGTCTAGAGAAGATCCTTTACCATTTGTTGAAGAGCTGGTTTGGTGGTGCTGAATTCTCTCAGCTTTTGCTTCTCTGTAAAGCTTTTGATTTCTCCTTCATATTTGTATGAGATCCTTGCTTGGTACAGTAATCTGGGCTGTAGGTTATTTTCTTTCATCACTTTAAGTATGTCGTGCCATCCCTTCTGGCCTAAAGTGTTTCTGTTGAAAGATCAGCTGGTATCCTTATGGGAATCCTCTTGTGTGTTATTTGTTGTTTTTTCTCTTGCTGTTTGAATATTTGTTCTTTGTGTTTGATCTTTGTTGATTTGATTAATATGTGTAGCCTTAGTGACTCTAATTTTACCATGTTTCATGTCACCAAACAGAACTATCAAAATAATTTTCCTACAATGTGCTTTTAATGGTGTGCCTCCTCTACTTTAGAAAATTGAAACCCAAGCTCCTAAGCCCAGACCAACCCAACTTCTGCAAACACATCTCTCACTACTCCACAGCAGCATGCTTCTTTTCAGGAAGGATGTTCATCTCATTGTTTCTACGTAAAGGTCTGCTGCTGCTGCTAAGTCACTCCAGTTGTGTCCGACTCTGTGCGACCCCAGAGATGGCAGCCCACCAGGCTCCCCTGTCCCTGGGATTCTCCAGGCAAGAACACTGGAGTGGGTTGCCATTTCCTTCTCCAATGCATGAAAGTAAAAAGTGAAAGTGAAGTCACTCAGGGTGTTTCACCTTGGGTTTATCCTGTTTGGGACTCTGTGGGTTTCTTGGACTTGGGTGACTATTTCCTTCCCCATTTTAGGGAAGTTTTCAAATATTATCTCCTCAAGTATTTTCTCAGACCTTTCTTTTTGTCTTCTTCTTCTGGGACACCTATGATTCGAATGTTGGGTGCGTTTAACATTGTCCCAGAGGTCTCTGAGGTTGTCCTCATTTCTTTTAATTCTTTTTTCTTCTCTGTTTCATTAATTTCTACCATTCTATCTTCTACCTCACTAATGCTTTCTTCTGCCTCTGTTATTCTACTGTTGGTTCCCTCCAGAGTGTTTTTGATATCAATTATTTTATTGTTCATTATATATTGACTCTTTTTTATTTCTTCTAGGTCCTTGTTAAACCTTTTTTGCCTCTTCTCAATCTTTGTCTCCAGGCTATTTATCTGTAATTCCATTTTGTTTTCAAGATTTTGGATCATTTTCACTATCATTATTTGGAATTGTTTATCAGGTAGATTCCCTATCTCTTCCTCTTTTGTTTGGTTTGGTGGGAATTTATTCTGTTCCTTTGCCTGCTTCCTGGTGGCTCAGAGGTTAAAGCCTCTGCCTCCAATGTGGGAGACCTGGGTTCGATCCCTAGGTCAGGAAGATCCCCTGGAGAAGGAAATGGCAATCCACTCTGGTATTCTTGCCTGGAGAATCCCATGGACGGAGAAGCCTAGTAGGTTACAGTTACAGTCCACGGGGTCGCAAAGAGTCGGGCACAACTGAGTGACTTCACCTTCACCTTTACCTTTGCCTGCTGGGTATTTCTCTGCCTTTTCATCTTGTTTAGATTGCTGTGTTTGGGGGTGGCCATTCCGTATTCTGGCAGTTTGTGGTTTTTCTTTATTGTGGAGTTTCCTCATTGGGTGGGGTTGGACATGTGGCTTGTCAAGGTTTCCTGGTTAGGGAAGCTTGTGTTGGTGTTATGGTGGGTGGAGCTAGATTTCTTCTCTCTGGAGTGCACTGAAGTGGCCAGTAATGAGTTTTGAGATGTCAATGGATTTGGTGTGACTTTGGGCAGGCTGTACATTGAAGCTCAAGGCTATGTTCCTGTGTTACTGAAGAATTTGTGTGGTGTGTCTTTCTCTGGAACTTGTTGGCCCCTGGGTGGTGCTTGGTTTCAGTGTAGGTATGGAGGTGTTTGATGAGCTCCTATCAATTAATATTTCCTGGAATCAGGAGTTCTCTGGTGTTCTCAGGATTTGGACTTAAGCCTCCTGCCTCTGGTTTTCAGTCTTATTCTTACAGTAGCCTCAGGACTTCTCCATCTCCTTTCGAAGACAATGGGCTGCCTTTCTGGAACTCCTTATTGCCAAATTCAGACTTAAATTGAAGAAACTGGGCAATACCACTAGACCATTCAGGTATGACCTAAATCAAATCCCTTATGATTATACAGTGGAAGTGAGAAATAGATTTAAGGGTCTAGATCTGACAGATAGAGTGCCTGATGAACTATGGAATGAGGTTCGTGACATTGTACAGGAGACAGGGATCAAGACCATCCCCATGGAAAAGAAATGCAACAAAGCAAAATGGCTGGCTGGGGAGGGCTTAAAATAGCCGTGAAAAGAAGAGAGGCGAAAAGCAAAGGAGAAAAGGAAAGATATAAGCATCTAAATGCAGAGTTCCACAGAATAGCAAGAAGAGATAAGAAAGCCTTCTTCAGTGATCAAGGCAAAGATATAGAGGAAAACAACAGAGGGGGAAAGACTAGAGATCTCTTCAAGAAAATTAGAGATACCAAAGGNACTGCCGGGCACGCCGAATGGCAGGCGAACTGACGGGCAACCTGGCTGTCATGCTGGTGGGCACCCGACTGGCAGGCGCACTGGCGGGCACTTTGGCTGGCAGATGACTGGCAGGAGAACTGACGGGCACATTTCCTGGCACGCCGGATGGCAGGCTCATTGACGGGCGCACTGGTGGGCACGCTGGCTGGCACCTGACTGGCAGGCTCACTGGCAGGCATGCTGGTTGGCACCCGACTGGAAGGCGCACTGGCGGGAACCCTGGCTGGCACGCCGGATGGAAGGCACACTGGCGGGCGCACTGGCGGGCATGCTGGCTGGCACCCAACTGGCAGGCTCACTGGCGGGCACGCTGGCTGGCACCCGACTGGAAGGCGCACTGGCGGGCACACTGCCTGGCACGACGGATGGCAGGCACACTGGCAGGCGAACTGGCTGGCACGCTGGCTGACACCAGACTGGCAGGCGCACTGGCGGGCACACTGCCTGGAATGCCGGATGGCAGGCACACTGGCAGGCACACTGGCGGGCACGCTGGCTGGCACCCGATTGGCAGGCGCACTGGCGGGCCCACTGGCTGGCACCCGACGGGCAG
>SJXQ01001245.1:27322-48298 GCA_006408695.1 Aepyceros melampus
CTGGCTTGGAGAATTTTGAGCATTACTTTACTAGCATGTGAGATGAGTGCAATTGTGTGGTAGTTTGAGCATTCTTTGGCATTGCCTTTCTTTGGAATTGGAATGAAAACTGACCTTTTCCAGTCCTGTGGCCACTGCTGAGTTTTCCAGATTTGCTGGCATATGGAATGCAGCACTTTTACAGCATCATCTTTCAGGATTTGAAACAGCTCAACTGGAATTCCATCACCTCCACTAGCTTTGTTCATAGTGATGCTTTCTAAGGCCCACTTGACTTCACATCCCATGATGTCTGGCTCTAGATGAGTCATCACATCATCATGATTATCTGGGTCGTGAAGATCTTTTTTGTACAGTTCTTCCATGTATTCTTGCCACCTCTTCTTAATATCTTCTGCTTCTGTTAGGTCCAGACCATTTCTGTCCTTTATCAAGCCCATCTTTGCATGAAATGTTCCCTTGGTATCTCTAGTTTTCTTGAAGAGATCTCTAGTCTTTCCCCTTCTGTTGTTTTCCTCTATTTCTTTGCCTTGATCACTGAAGAAGGCTTTCTTATCTCTTCTTGCTATTCTGTGGAACTCTGCATTCAGATGCTTATATCTTTCCTTTTCTCCTTTGCTTTCCACCCCTCTTCTTTTCACAGCTATTTGTAAGGCCTCCCCAGCCAGCCATTTTGCTTTTTTGCATTTGTTTTCCACGGGGATGGTCTTGATCCCTGTCTCCTGTACAATGTCATGAACCTCATTTCATTTTACCAGTGAATTTATCTAGTCTAGGCTTTTCCTTATTGGAAGTTTTTGAGTATTGACTGAATCTGTTACTTGTTTTATTAGGAAGATCCCCTGGGGGAGGAAATGGCAACCCACTCCTGTATTCTTGCCTGGAAAATTCGATGGAGAGAGGAGCCTGGCAGGCTACAGTCCATGGAGTTAAAAGAATCAGACACAACTGAGCACACTTAGATTTTTTGAGAGATTGCTTATTTTGGAGTGTATTCAGATTTTCTATGTCTTCTTAAGTGAGTTTTTTTTTTTTTTAAGTTAAGAGGTGGGTTTATTTAGAGAGAAACACACTCCACAGACCGAGTGTGGGTCATCTCAGAAGGTGAGAGTGGCCCTTAAGTCGGTTTTGATAGTTTCTGTGTTTCTAGGAATTTGTCCATTTCATCTAGGCTATCTAATTGTTGGCATCCAACTGTTCATAGCATTTTATTATTATTTTTATTTCTGTAAGAGCAGTAGCACATTCCTCACTTTCATTCCTGATTTTTGTAATTTGAGTCTTGTCTTTTTTTTTCTTGATCAGTCTAGCTAAAGTTTTGTCAATTTTGTTAATCTTTTTAAAGAAATGGCTTTTGGTTTTGTTGATTTTTCTCTACCTATTGTTTTTCTATTTTAAAATTTAGTTCATTTTCTTTTGAATTTCTCTTTATTTTCTTCCTTCTTTTGCTTTAAGCTTACTTTTCTAAGGTGTAGCAGGTTAGGTTAATGATTTGAGATCTTTCTTTTTTGTGTGTACTGTAGGCATTTGGAAGATTAATCTCCCTGCTTTTGTTGCATCCCATAGTTTTGATATGTTGTATTTTTCATTTTCATTCATCTCGTATTTTCTAGTTTCCCTTGAATTTCTTCTTTAACCTGTTGATTATTTAGAAGTATGTTGTTTAATTTGCACAAGTTTATGGAGTGATTAAAAGATGATTACTCCTTGAAAGGAAAGTTATGACCAACCTAGATAGCATATTGAAAAGCAGAGACATTACTTTGCCAACAAAGGTCTGTCTAGTCAAGGCTATGGTTTTTCCAGTGGTCATGTATGGATGTGAGAGTTGGACTGTGAAGAAGGCTGAGCACCGAAGAGTTGATGCTTTTAAACTGTGATGTTGGAGGATACTCTTGAGAGTCCCTTGGACTGCAAGGAGATCCAACCAGTCCATTCTAAAGGAGATCAGTCCTGGGTGTTCTTTGGAAGGAAGGATGCTAAAGCTGAAACTCCAGTACTTTGGCCACCTGATGCAAAGAGTTGACTCATTGGAAAAGACTCATGCTGGGAGGGATTTCGGGCAGGAGAAAAAGGGGACGACAGAGGATGAAATGGCTGGATGGCATCACTGACTCGATGGATGCAAGTCTGAGTGAACTCGGGGAGTTGGTGATAGACAGGGAGGCCTGGTGTGCTACAATTGATGGGGTCACAAAGAGTTGGACACGACTGAGCGACTGAACTGAACTGAACTGATGGAATTCCATATTTCTATCTGTTGTTGATTTCCAAGTTTGTTCCACTTGGTCGGAGAACATTATCTGTAGAATTTCATCTTTTAAAAAATGATTGAGACTAGTTTTGTGTCTTAATCTATGGTATATTCTGATAAATGTTCCATGTGTACTTCAGAAGAATGTGTATTTTACTTTTGTTTTGTGGAATGTTATCTATAGATCTATAGGTCTAGTTAGTTTATAGTGTTCTTTAGTTTTCTATTTCCTTGCTTATTTTCCCTCAGGCTATTCTGTCTGTTACTGAAAGGGGGATATTAAAGTCTCCAGATATTATTGAAATATACATTTTCTCCTTAAATTCTGCTGGGTTTGTTTAAAGTATTTAGGTGTCCTGTTTAGTGTGTAATTGTTGTATCTTCTTGATGGATTGACCTTTTATCATCATGTAATATCCTGCCTCTCTGATAACAATCGGTGTCTTAAAGTCTTCTGTATTTTGTCTCATATTTGTGTAGCCAAGTGTTTTTTAAGGTAACTTTTCTTCCTTTTATACATTTTAGGTTAAATTGTTTCAGAATACTAGAAATTGTTTCTAGTATTCTGTAAATAAATTTTGAGTACTCATTAATTGTTTTCCTTCCATTTCTATATCTACTTGAATTGTGCTAAAATAGTCAAAGCATATTGTTTCATGCAAGATTTTCAATAGAAAATCTTATTCTTCCTTTGAATGCCACATCAAGGGTAAATGTGGGCAGTTCTCCAAGTTTGAAATGAAAACCTCAACTGGGTTTATAATGCTAATATATGAGAGCCTTAATTTTCCTTTGGAAATTTAAGTGAAAATATGAAAGATTAGTCATTGCTCATACCACTTAAACTGAATATTTTTTCAGCACTTATAGGCTTCATTTTTTCAGAATTTTTTGTTGTTCTAAAAAACACATTATCATAAAATTTATGATCTTAACCACTGTTAAGTATATAGTTCAGTAATGTTAAGTTTATTTATATTGTTGTGAAACAGAGCTCCAGAGCTTTTACATCTTAAAGGACTGGAATTCTATACCCAGTAAACAACAGTTCTCCTTTGCCCCTTCCCCCAGCCCTTGGTAGCTAACATTCTATTTCTTTATCTATGAATTTGACAGTTTTAGGTACCTCATATTACTGGAATGATGCAGTATTTGTCCTTTTGTGACTGGCTTATTTCACTTAACATAATGTCCTCGAGGTTCTTCCATGTTGTGGCATGTGACAAATTTCCTTTTTTTAAGGATAAGTAATATTCCACTGTATGTATATGCCATATTTTGTTTATTCATCCATCAGTGAACATTTGGGTTACTTCTCCTTCTTGGCTCTTGTGAGTAGTGCTGCTAATAGGTCTAAAGACTCTGCTTTCAGTTTTTTTTTTTTTTTGATATATGCCACAAGTGGGATTTCTGTATCACATGGTAGTTATATTTTTATTTTTTTGAGAATCAGATTATTTATATATATATAATTCACATACCATAAAATTCACCAATTTAAAGTGCACAATTCAGTGGTCTTTAGTGTGTTCATAATGTTGTGCCACCATCATTGCTGTCTTATTCCAGAAGAGTTCTATCACTCAGAAAAGGAAATCCAAACCTGTTAGCAGTCACTCTTCACTTCCCCATCCTCCTCACCCAACCTGAAGCAACCACTAATCTACTTTCTACCCTTATGGATTTTCCAATTCTGTTCATTTTCATATAAATGAAGTTATACAATACATGGTCTTATGTGAATGACTTCTTTTACTTAGCATGTTTCCAAGGTTTATGCATGTTGAGGCATGTACGAATACTTCATTCTTTTTATTGCCAAGTGCTATTCCTTTGTATGGCTAGAACACATTTTGTTTATTCATTTATCATTTGATAGACATTTGGATTGTTTCCAGTTTTAGGCTATCATTAAATAATGCTGCTATGAACATTTTTGTACAAGCCTTTGTGTGGACATATGTCTTCAGTTTTCTTGAGCATATACTTAGCAGTAGAATTGCTGAGTTACATGATAACTGTATATGTAAAATTTCCAGAAACTGCCCAAGTGTTTTACACAGTGGTGGTACCATTTGATAATTTCACCAGTAATGTATGAGGATTCCAGTTTCTCTACATTTTAATCAGAGCTGTCTTGGCTATCTTTTTATTGTAGCCACTCTACTGTGTATAAAGTGACATCTTTCTGTGAGTTTGATTTGCATTTCTTTAATGACCATTGACATTGGACATCTTTTCATGTGGTTATTGCCTACTTTTATATATACAATAGAGATATGATTATTCAGATTCTGTTCTAAAACAAAAAGTTCAATTACTTTTATAAAAAATATTTATATTATTTGCCTGCATTGTTGCGGCACATGAGATCTTCTCGTGTCTTGTGGGATCTTTCCTTATAGCACATGGGCTGTCTAGTTGTGGTGTGTAGGCTCTAGAGCATGTGGGCTCAGTAGTTGTGGTATGAGGGCTTAGTTGCCCTGTGTCATATGGGATCTTAGTTCCCCAACAAGGGATTGAACCTGTGTCCCCTGCATTGCAAGGTGGATTCTTAACCATCAGGCCCCAGGGAAGTCCCCCCATAGTTTAATTTAAACAAAAGCCTGGACCAGTGTTCTACAGATCTGTGATATGAATAACTTAACTCTTTGAGATTTGGTGACTTGTGCAATGACACATAGTAGATGGGGACAGAGAGTGACCCCCTACTCTCTGTGGGGCTTGCTGCTACCTTTTGTGCCAGCAAATTACGTACTGCAGCTTACCATGGTGGGGTGCAGGAATCATAGGCTGTGGATACAGGCAACCTGGGTTATGTCTCAGTTCATCCACTTCCAAGCTTTCTGGCCTTGGACAATTTGAAATCAGGTAGCTAAGCCCCCTCTGCTAAATGGGGATGTTAATAAGACCTGTCTACCAAGTTATCCTGAGGATTAAATGATACCATTTAGTGGTACATAAAGTGCCTGGGTCTTTGCAGATGAGTAATCATCTATGTAGAATATTCCAAAGGATTGACCAAAAAAAAAGCTGTTGAAGGGCTTCCCTGGTGGCTCTCCTGCCAGTGCGGGAGACACAGGTTCAATCCCTGATCTGGGAGGATCCCATATGCTGCAGGGCAACCAAGCCCGTGTGCCATTACTGCTGAGCCTGTGCTCTAGAGCCCAGGAATTGTAACTACTGAGCCCATGTGCTACAATTACTGAAGCCCACATGCCCTAGAGCCCATGTTCTGCAATAAGAGAAGCCACCACAATGAGAAGTGCACACACACTGCAAGTAGAGAATAGCCCCTGCTGGCTGCAACTAGAGAAGAGCCTGTGTAGCAACAAAGATTCAACACAGCTGAAAAAAAAAACAACAAAAAAAAAAACAAACCCACTTGAAACTTAAAGGTGTCACAGGATGCAACATTAATACATAAAAGTCATGGCTTTCCTGTATATTAGTAATGAACAATTAGAATTAAAAATTCAAATTTAATACCACTTATTATACTGTAGCACAAAAATTCAGATACTTATATATAAACCCCCCAATGCTTGTAAGATCTGTATGTAGAAAACTGAAAAACTCTGATGAAAGAAAAAAAGATCTAAATAAATGGAAGGATATTTGGTGTTTATGGATTGAAAGACTCAGTATTATTAAGATGTCAGTTCGCCTCAACTTGATCTATAGATTCAGTGCAGTCCCAGTGAAAATCCCAGCAAGTTATTTGTAGTTATCCACAAACTCATTCCAGAGTTTATATGAAAAGGCTGCTGCTGCTAAGTCACTTCAGTTGTGTCCGACTCTATGTGACCTCACAGATGGCAGCCCACCAGGCTCCCCTGTCCCTGGGATTCTCCAGGCAAGAACACTGGAGTGGGTTGCCATTTCTTTCTCCAATGCATGAAAGTGAAAAGTGAAAGGGAAGTTGCTCAATTGTGTCCGATTCTTCGCGACCCCATGGACCACAGCCTACCAGGCTCCTCTGTCCATGGGATTTTCCAGGCAAGAGTACTGGAGTGGGGTGCCATTGCCTTCTCCAATATGAAAAGGCAAAAGGCCTCAAATAGCCAACAAAATACTGAGGAAGAACAAAGTTGGACTTAAGCTTCTATTAATGACTTCAAGACTTACTATAAAGCTGCAGTAACGAAGACAGTGTAGTATTGATGAAAGAATAGACAAATAGATCAATGGAACAGAATACAGAGCTCAGAAATAGATCCACCTGAAGACAGTCAACTATTCTTTGACAAAGGAGCAAAGGCAGTTCAATGGAGAAAGGGCAGTCTTTTCAACAAATGGTGCTGGGATAACTGGATATCCATTAAAAAAAAAAAAAAGAACCTGGACACAGACCTTATAACTTTCACAAAAATGAGCTCAGAATAGATCGCAAACCTAAATGTAATGTGCCTGGCATGTGGAGGTACTCCATCAATGGTCACTATGGTTTTGGAACCATTATGAAGCTTTGTTGAGTTGGCTGGTCAAGAACTTGTGGTGCTTGAGGGAGGCTGAGTGGGCCTTGTTAAGAGGACTGGTTTTCTTTTAGTGTAGGCCAAGGGACCACCTGTATAAGAAGTTACATGGAGTCTTTATTACACAGACAAGTTCCTGGGCCTGCTATAGAAACAGATGCCCTGTGACTTTTGTGGGTTTTGTTTGTTTTGTTTTTTTCTGAAATAATACCCTCAGGTGATTTTGAGGCATATTCATGTTTGAGAATTTCAGGTATAGGAGTTAGTCAAGATAAGGAGCCTGTTACAATGTGAGTTCCAATTTCAGCCCCACTGATTGGCATAGTGGAAGGGAGAGTAGGTTTTGGATTTACAAGAAACTGATTTCTTACTGATTTCAAATTGATTTCTTTTTCTGCCCCTTTTGACAGTGTGACGTTAGGCAAAGCATCCTCTCTTCTGAGCCTCAATTTCTCTTTTTCTAAATGAGGAGGGTAAAATAATGGTTCTGGCCTCCTAGGTGGGCTGGGAGGTCTAAATGAGATGAAACCTGCCCTTGTGGGTGTTGTCACTGTCAGTCTCATTGCATCTGAACAGCCAGCCAAAGGAAGGCAGGAGCATGGGGAAGAAGGAAGGAGAACTTGGGGTTCTTGGTGGGTCATAAAGTAGCTGTGGAGGAGGTCTTGGTAGCCGGAAGGCAGTGAGTGGCCACACAGAGTGTCACAAGACAGACGGAAGTGATGCTCAGCAGCTCAGTGGTTTAGCCTTCTTTGGGAACTAGGTGACTGCTTCTCAGACAGAAATGACCCTGACCATGAAAGATGCCACCTCTGAGTGTCTGCCTACTTTCTGTCTTCAGAGTATGAAGAGCTGGTCATAGACCATAGGTATCCCCTTCAAGAACTGGCATTTTTCAAAGGAATCTGGTTTTAATATTGTATATACTCTTAACTTCTTCAACATGAGAAAAAATTTCTGAGCCCCCTCTGTGGTTGTACTGGAGAAAAACATGTGAGGAAAGGACCAGAATGTTTCACAGGGATGTACAGACACCTACACTACAGAAGCTGAGAGCTATGCGCATTTATAGTTCCTTGCATGTAGATCACGCACAAAGACAGGCACAAGCATGTGCTGATGTAACACAGCCCCATATTAGTGCAAGGTGGTTGAGTGTACCAGCTCAGGCCCCACACAGACCAGGCCTGCATCGCCCACTTAGAACTGTGTAGCCCTGGGCAGGTTAGATTTATGGAGGTAGAGCTAAGAATTGAAAGTTGTATATATTCAAGGTGTACAACTTGAGAACACATGTATGCATTGTGAACTATTCAGCATGATCAAGCTACTTAACATGTCCATCACCCCTCCCCCTCATAGTTATAATTCCCTTTTTTTCAAGTTCTTTAACCTTTTAATTTTATAATTTTAAAATGTAAGTATATATAACATATGTATAAACATATGTAAAATATGTATGTATATGCATATCTATATTATAATGTATGAAAAGGGCCTACTTAGCACACACTAAACACTTCATAAATGGAAGTGTTATGTTTTTATTATTGTTACAAAGTCAGACTCAACCTTTCAGAGTTTCAGTTTACTAATCTGTAAATTGGGAGTATTAGCAAACATTCATATGGTATTTACTGTGTGCCAGGCACTGTTTTATTGATAAATGTTTTCTATGTACTTTCTCATTTCATCCTCCTAGTAACCTTATGAAGTAGGAGGTATAGCTAAAGTTTCAGAGAGGGTAAGTGGCTTGTCCAGCATCACACAGCTAGTAAGCAGAAGAGCTGGGATTCTAATGCAGGCAGCCTGATTCCAGAGAGTGTTCTTAAATAGGAAACTCCATCTGCTTCACAGGTAGGATTGAATGAGGCACTGTATGCAAGGTGCTTAGCATAGTGCTAGGCACATTAAAAACAGTAAATACTGGCTATGATAATTCAAATGTCAACCCTGCCACATTGACTAAATGGGCTGACACAGACATATACACCATGCAAGCACATACAGAGAGACTTACATGCCGATTTCAAACATCTTCAAATATGCAGGTGCAAACATAGATCCACGAAGATGTATTCACTCATCCAGTGTACTCAATAGCATTGTCAACTTGGGTAAACCATTTTATTTCCCTGAGTCTCAGTTTCCTCATTTGGAAAATGGTGATAATAATAACAACTGCCTCAGAGGGTTATTGTGAGTGTTGAGTTAATGCTTATAAAACACTTATTACAATATGTGACGTATAGGTAGCTATTAGTGCCAGCTCTTGTTGGTCTTGGTGTTTGCATTGAAAACTCCCTCCCAGTGAGCCAGGCATCCTCAGTCCCCACCACTGGCTCTACCTGTTACTTCTGGCTTTATCTTCAGAGATCCTCAAGGACAGAAAGGAGAGGCCTGAGGGGAGGGACCATGGAACACATGAACATTGATTTCAGCAAGTGGGGGATGGTATGAAGACAAGGCTCAGAAAATTCAGAATGAAGGGGACTTTCTGGGCGAGGCAGGCCTAAGAGAGATGCTTCAGCTAGAAGCCATGGGAAATGGAGAGCCTAAGACACAGGTGGGGTTCACCAGAGCCCTTGTCCAAAGGTCAGCCTGTGTGCTCCTACCAGAGTCTGTTCCTGGGACTGATATAGGTGGTGGGCACTGAAAGAGATGTGTCCCCATCTTACTAATAGTCCCCGGGCTGTGGTGAATTGGAACATAGGCCTCAACCATGGTCCTCTATCTTTTAAAAAAAAAGATTGAAAAAAATGAAGAAAAGTACACATGTCATAAGGGTACAGCTCAAAGTATTTTTATAAACTAATATGTCTGGATAAGAGCTGACTTATTAGAAAAGACCCCGATGCTTGAAAAGAGTGAAGGCAAGAGAAGGGGGTGACAGAGAATGAGATACTTGGATGGTATCACGAACTCAACGGACGTGAGTTTGAGCACTGGGAGATAGTGGAGGGCAGGAAAGCCTGGTGTGGTGCAGTCTATGGGGTCACAGAGTTGGACACGACTAGTGACTAAACAACAACAACAACACTCTCTGGCTAATCAGCATTAGATTAAAAATCATAAATGACCAGCACCCAGAAATCCTGCAGTGCCTCTGCTCCCATCACTGTGCCCCAGTGATAGCCACTAGCCTAGTTTCTAACAGCACAGACTTGGTTTTCCCATGTTTTCAGATGAAATCATCTAATTTGTCCTCTTTCATCTCTGGCTTCTTTTACTCAAATGTGTGGGGTTCATCCTTATTGTTACATATATCGGTAACTTGTCCTTTTTTAACTGCTGTATAGTATTCCAATTTGAGCCTATACTATGCTTGATCAATTTGAGGAGATACTAGCTTGAAGCTATCAGAAATATATACTAGGAATATTATAGTACATCTTTTGGTGAATGCATGCCTATACCTTGTTTTTTATTTATAAATATTCATCCCTTATAAGAGGGCCACCCTCAATTGGTTAGGCCCTAGGCTTCACAAAATATGGATTCAGTCCTGCCCAGGAGCCAGGCTTTTGTGTTTTTTTTTTTTTTTAACTTATCTCTGGTTTCTCTGCCTTTTCTTTTTTTTCAATTAAAATGTTTTTTTGTTTTAATTGGAGGCTAATTACTTTACAATATTGTGGTGGTTTTTGCCATACATTCACATGAATCAGCCATGGGTGTACATGTGTTCCCCATCCTGAACCCCCTGCCCACCTCCCTCCCCATCCCATCCCTCAGGGTCATCCCGTGCACCAGCCCCGAGCACCCTGTCTCATGCATCAAACCTGGACTGGCAATCTATTTCACATATGATAATGTACATGCTTCAATGCTATTCTCTCAAATCATCCCACCCTCGCCTTCTCCCATAGAGTCCAACAGTCTGTTCTTTACATATGTGTCTCTTTTGCTGTCACGCATATAGGGTCATCATTGGAGCCAGGCTTTTTAAAGCTTACGTAAGGCTGTCACGTGTCACAGCTAACTCCAGTGGGCATCATTTCCATGTACTGTACATGACTGGCACCCCTAGAGCACAATACACACTTCTGGTGCCCCTTGGAGTTATGCAGTGGATAGCTTACTTCCACTCTATTTCTTGTCCTTTCTCAGAACTCAAAGATGGCTAATTTAACTGAACTCAGAAATAACTTTTCTCAAAATTGCTTCTCTTTTATGTTCCTTTTGATTTTGAATCATGGGCACGGAATCACAAGAGTCATGGGTCAGTTTAAATGGTGCCAACAGCCCATCAGCTAATTCTATGGGAATAAAAAAAAGAACCCTAAATTACTTCAGGTATTTGATTTTATAGAAAACATATCATGGAACTACTTTTCTTTTAACCCCTTAAGAGGTTGTTCAGATAGACCCATTGCAAAAGTGTCATCCAGCCCCTTTTGAGAGTCAGCAAAGGAGAAACAGGTTGGGTTTTGGAAACAGAAGTTTTGTTTCAAAATCAGGTTCTAGCTTCTCTTTCTGCTCTAGTTCCAGGATGTGTGGGTTGAGTGTGGCAGCCCAGAGCATGTTCTCTGGAAATAGAATGATCTGCTTTCAGTCTCTGCTGGGCCAGTTCTGAGCTGCACAGGTGGCATTAAACTCTCTGGGCCTCAGTGTTTGTCAGTAGATAAATGGATAAAGAAGATGATTGATTTTCTATCTCGATCTCCCATATCTGTATAAATAATGGAATATTATTCAACCATTAAAAGGAACATCCTGTCATTTGTGAGAACATGGATGACCCTGGAGAACATTTTGCTAAATGAAAGAAGGCAGACGAAAAAGACAAATACTGTATGATCTCACTTATATGTGAAATCTAAGAAACATGAGTTCCTAGAAACAGAGATTAGAGTGGTGGTTACTAGAAGCTGGGGATGGGGGAAATGGGGAGAGATTGATTAAAGGGTACAAACTTCCAGTTATAAGATGAAGTTCTGGGGATCTGATGGACAGTGTGGTAACTAGTTAACAATACTGAATTGTATATTGGAATTTGCTAAGAGAGTAGATCTTAAGTGTTCTTACTCTCATCTTCCAAAAAAAGAAAGAAAAAGAAAGTACTCTGTGAGCTGATAGATATTTCAATTAACCTGATTGTGTTAATCATTTCATTATATATATATATATATATATAATCACTACACTACACACTTTAAATATATCTAGCTTTATTTGTGAATTATACCTCAGTAAATCCTGGGGTGAAAAATGTCATATGTAATGCAGGACAGCTCTTTGTCATGTGAGGTTATGTCTGCCTTCCTGGTCTCCAACTGCTAAATGCCAATAGTGACTCACCCAGTCCCTGTAACAACCCTTCAGTTTTTTTTTTTTGGTAAATGCCCCCTGGGGGCCACAGTCCCCTGTGAGAACCAAATCTATTTAAAGCTGTAGAAGCTTAGAGAGCCAGAATGTAGTGGAACCCAGAGAGAATCTTGACCAGTCCCTCCACTTAAAAAAAAGTTCATTGGAGTATAGTTGATTTACAATTTTGTGTTAGTTTCTGCTGTACAGCAAAGTGAGTCACATATAAATATAGATACAGATATGAAAGTGAAAGTGAAGTCACTTAGTCATGTCCGACTCTTTGCGACCCCATGGACTGTAGCCTATCACGCTCCTCTGTCCTTGAGATTTCCAGGCAAGAGTACTGGAGTGGTTTGCCATTTCCTTCTCCAGAGGATATTCCTGATCCAGGGATTGAACCCAGGTCCCCCTCATTGTAGGCAGATGCTTTACCATCTGAGCCGCCAGGGAATAGTGGGTGTATATAAACATGGAACAACAGACTGGTTCCAAATAGGAAAAGGAGTACGTCAAGGCTGTATATTGTCACCCTGCTTATTTAACTTATATGCAGAGTACATCATGAGAAATGCTGGACTGGAAGAAACACAAGCTGGAATCAAGATTGCCGGGAGAAATATCAATAACCTCAGATATGCAGATGACACCACCCTTATGGCAGAAAGTGAAGAGGAGCTAAAGAGCCTCTTGATGAAAGTGAAAGTGGAGAGTGAAAAAGTTGGCTTAAAACTCAACATTCAGAAAACGGAGATCATGGCATCTGGTCCCATCACTNGGAATGGGCAGGGGTTCAGTACCTGGTTGGGAAACTAAGATCCCACATGCCACGTGGTGTGGCCAAAAAAAACCCTCAACGTTGAAAGTTAGCATTCCTGCAACTAAATATGCAAAATCTTAAGTAGATTCCCTTTCTCTGGGATTTTGCAGGTTGTTTATATCTTATATGGAAGTGAATTTATTACCAATTTATACTGCTCAAAGGTGATATGAATGTCCTGAGTTGACTTGTACTTGTTTCCAAATCTTTGTGAAGGCAGGGCGCATCACAGCAGAGTCAGGTGGATGTGAACTTGAGGCCTCTTTTTATCATTTCCCAGTGGTGGGACCTTAAGAGTTAATCTCTTTGAACATCATTTACTTTCAGTAACTCAAAGTCTCTCAGTTTCCTAAGAAGCCTAAGTAGGCTTCACACTGCTGAGCTCCTCTTCTAGTCACTGCCTCCTGTTATTACCCTGAAGAACTCTTACTTGCATTTCAAAGCCCTGCATGATGCACATTTCTCTGTGAGAATTCTTCTGACTTCCTCCTCAGGTTCTCCTGTATTTTGTACAGCCCTCTGTTTAACCCTTATCTGTCTGTTGAAATGAGTGGTTTCCAGGTCTGTCTCCACCAAAGCACTGCCAATTCCTTGAGGACAACTATGTCTTTTATTTATCTTTATATCCCCAGCACCTAACTTGGGGCTTCCCTGGTGGCTCAGATGGTGAAGAATCCACCTGCAATGCAAGAGACCCAGGTTTGATCCCTGGGTCAGGAAGATCCCTGGAGAAGGGAATGGCTACCCACTCAAGTATTCTTGCCTGGAGAATTCCATGGACAGAGAACTCTGGCAGACTCTGGAGTCGCTAGAGTCAGACATAACTTATCGACTAAACTACCACCACCACCATGCCTAACTTGGGTCTGGGTCAGAGGAAGACCTCAATTAAGTTGTGTCAAACATCAATATCAGTCACTGTTGTCATCTTCTCTCCTTCTTGGCATCCTGAGGCATTTGCTGTCCAGAACTTACCATTCATTATAGCACTAAGTCATCTTCCTCCTAGTTCCTCCTGATTGCTTCTGAGTGCTTTCCAGATGTGACTCTGGGCTCCTCGGCATGACTGAGTTATGTTGGAGCAGAACATTGTTATATTTCTTCCTATGCAGTGCTTGGACACATAAGAAGTTGTCAACCACCACAGTTTGAGTTTGAAATGCACTGGGCTACTGGGATGCCACCATTTCAATGGTGTTGTATTGATAGCAGTTTGCTAGAAAAATAGGAATCCATGCTGTGGCAAAAGAGATCTCTCCTAGGCTTGGGGTTTTTCTCTTCTACTCAGCTGGTGACAGGGGATTTATCACTACAAATAAGCACCAGCAAAATTGAACATGTTGGGTATTTGAACTCTTGCCCAATGTTGATTCCATGTGATGAGCATGAACATCCTAATTATACATCCTAATTATACAAGCAGTCATTCCAGACAATTTGGAGATGGATATGACCAAAAAGTTATTAGGGTATATAGTAAACAATTGAGAGGCCAGTCTGTGGAGCTATTGAGGAATCTGAACATCTAATGAGTAAGGAGTTTTACAGATTTTTGAATCGGGGCATCAAAAGACATTCCAAATCTTTATGCACTTACAAATATTTACAGATCTTTTAAAGATCAAGTCTGTCATTATCAGTTTCGGTGCTGTATATTGTTAGTATCCACAGTGACCCCAGAGGAGCCTGTGCTGGCAGGAGTAATGCTGTGGTATGTTCAGCTTTGCTGGATCTCCATAGAGGGGGGCTGGAATGCCTTGTGGAACAAAGCCCTGGGCTCCTGAGAGCAAAGAATGAAGGGCAGCCTAGTTTGATAACCACATTAAAGCACTACCAACATCTGTTCAAGCCAAAGACAACGCTATCTCCAGGAATTAACCTTCTGAACTACTGAATCATTACCCTCAGTAGAGTGAAAGTTGGACAACAAGAGCCTATTTGTCAGGGGTTCCTCAGAGAGATGTGGTAAGCCATATTTTACTGCAAACAGCGTGGAAGGCCTGGCTCAGCTTTATACATTTTAAACACAGAATATATTTGTGTGGGAAACAAGCAGACAATGAATGTAAATAAACTTTTGATAGTACCTTGCAACTTTCAGCATTTATCCCACTCCGGAACAAATGGACCCTGGCACATTGCCCCAGAAAATAGATGTCCTGGATTTGTATTTAAATGATTCCCCCTTATTTTAATGAAATATTAGGTATCAATAATGAGAGTGTTAACAGTGTGTGAGATGCACTTTACCCACTCCAGTATTCTTGCCTGGGAAATCCTATGGACAGAGGAGCCTGGTGGGCTACAGTCCATGGGGTCGCAAAAGAGTCGGACATGACTTTAGCGACTAAACAGCAGCAAAGATGCCCTTTACATCTACACTAATCCAAAAAAAAAATCTAACGCTTTGTTGAAAGTAATTATAATTTACTCTAAGTGTAATAGTAACTAGTTGGATGGACTTTGTGAAGCTACATCAGATGGAGAGGAAGTCAAGGAGGATGGAAGGGAAAATCTAACTAAATGTTTAGAATGGAAGTAAGCATAAAAGGCCTCTCCTCAAGACTTTTGAAGACTCTGGAATTTGGAGGTGTATTTCTTAGAGTGAAGACTGGCTGCAACTTCTACTCTGATTTTAAGCCCTGTACCACACTAATTGAAAAATCCAGCTGCATCTGTTTTTGTTCTGATTCATTCTTAATTGCACTGAATGGGCTTTTTTATGCCAAATATGCCTCAGAAGACTGAAATTAAACTGAGCTTTGTCCTTAGATTAGTGCTTGAAACATATTTATTTCACAACACATATAGCACTTACTATGTACTAGTTTCAAGGAAAACTGTCAATACTGTGTGGTGACTGACATCTGTAATTGCTACAAAAATATTCCCTTTTTGATGATTTAATAGTATATATGGATGGCTATATGGTGTATATATGGAGAAGGCAATGGCACCCCACTCCAGGACTCTTGCCTGGAAACTCCCATGGATGGAAGAGCCTGGTAGGCTGCAGTCATGTCGCTGAGAGTTGGACACAACTCAGTGACTTCACTTTCACTTTTCACTTTCATGCATTGGAGAAGGAAATGGCAACCCACTCCAGTGTTCTTGCCTGGAGAATCCCAGGGACAGCGGAGCCTGGTGGGCTGCTGTCTATGGGGTCGCACAGAGTCAGACATGACTGAAGCGACTTAGCAGCAGCAGCAGCATATGGTACATATAAAGTATACACAAGTATATATACCACATATATGCATACATGCTAAGTCACTCAGTTGTATCCAACTCTGTGACCCCATGGACTGTAGCCCACCAGGCTCCTTTGTCCATGGGGATTCTCCAAGCAAGAATACTAGAGTGGGTTGCCATGCCCTCCTCCAGGGGATCTTCCTGACCCAAGAATCAAACCTGTGTCTCTAGCATCTCTTGCATTGGCAGGTGGGTTCTTTACCATTAGTGCCACCTGGGAAGTCCATATACCGTATACCATATATATATATATATATGTCTTGGAAACCTGTATATAGTGTGTATACACACACACACACACACACACGGGCTTCCCAGGTGGTGCTAGGGGTAAAGAACCCTCCTGCCAATGCAGGAGACATAAGAGATGTGGGTCTGATCCCTTGTTTGAGAAAATCCTCTGGAGGACATGGCAACTCACTCCTGTATTCTCACCTGGAGAATCCCATGGACAGAGGAGTCTGGCAGGCTATAGTCCGTAAGGTTCAAAGAGTTGGACACAACTAAAACAACTTAGCATGCATGCATACACACACACACACACACACACACACACAATATATATAGACTTATTTTATCACATGAAGCAATGCAGAGTGGAATATTAGTGTTGTGGCTTACTCCACTCACCTTCTTAGAAGTCATTAAGTCTATAATATTGTGGGTGGCTCTAGTGGTGCTGGTCCTTGTAGGCTGACTTGCTAAGCTTCTGCAGTGTACCTAGGTAGTAGCATGATATCTGAGTGAGTGCCAAATGGCATGAGACTGTATTGCATCTGGACAAAGAGGCTAAGGTGGGAAATACCATCCTTGTGATCACTTAAGTGGATTCCACCTTACAATTTTGGAGGAGGGGTTGTGTTTTAGGTTTAGCCCCTGAATTACATGCCTTTTTCACTGTGTTGGCATTTGCACTGAAGGTGCAAAAGCAATAGTGGATAAAATTTCTGGCATGTTAGCACAAATCATAGCACCAAGCTGTACACTAGCAGTCCCTATACTCTTCACTACCAGGCACTCAAAAAAATAAATAAATAAAAGTTTCACTTAACAATGTCCTTGAAGAAACAGTTAAAAAATATTAATCTTATTATATCTTGACTCTTAAGTACTTGTATACATATCACTTCTCTTGCACACTTTAAGTCCAGTGGTTGCCTTGAGGAGAAGCACTTGTGTGATTATCTAAATTGCATGCTGCACTAGCCATGCTTTTAAAAATAGAAGACCTTTTTTACTTAAAAAGACAACTGATGGAAAAATTATGGTTATTCGGACTTGGGTATTTGACAGATATTTTCTCAAAAATAAACAAGTAAGCCTGTCACTACAAGGAAAACAGCTGACACTATTTGTCACTGATGGTGGAATTTGAACTTTCAAGCAAAATTAGAATTTTGGAAACCTTGTGTCCACTGCTGTGAATTTGACATTTTCCCAGTAGTTAGAGTTTTCTGATGCTACCAGTGATGATATTAGCAAATGTTATTTTTTGAATATTGTATGATTAAAAGCTGGAGAAGGAAATGGCAACCCACTCCAGTATTCTTTCCAGGAAAATCACATGGATGGAGGAGCCTGGTGGGCAACACCCCATGGGGTCGAAGAGAGTCGAACATGACTGAGCGACTAACACACACATGAGTGAAAGTATAAATAGTTGGAAGATCTTCACAAGTCAGAAACCAGTATTTCTTTTTAATGATCAAAGAAAGGCAATCCCAAAGAATACTCAAACTACTGCACAATTGCATTCATCTCACACCCTAGCAAAGTGATGCTCAAAATTCTCCAAGCCAGGCTTCAATGTATGTGAACCGTGAACTACCAGATGTTCAAGCTGGATTTAGAAAAGGCAGAGGAATTGGAGATCAAGTTGCCAACATTTGTTGGATCACTGAACAAGCAAAAGAGTTCCAGAAAAACATCTATTTCTGCTTAGTCAAAGCCTTTGACTGTGTGCATCACAACAAACTGGGGAAAATTCTTAAAAACATGGGAGTACCAGACCACCTGACCTGCCTCCTGATAAATCTGTATGCAGGTCAAGAAGCAACAGTTAGTACTGGGCATGGAACAACAGACCGATTCCAAATCAGGAAAGGAGTACATCAAGGCTGTATATTGTCACCCTGCTTAAATGCTGAACTGGATGAAGCACAAGCTGGAATCAATATTGCCAGGATAAATATCAATAACCTCAGATATGCAGATGACACCACCTTTATGGCAGAAAGTGAAGAAGAACTAAAGAGCCTCTTGATGAAAATGAAAGAGGAGAGTGAAAAAGCTGGCTTAAAATTCAACACTCAAAAAACTAAGATGATGGCATTTGATCACTTCATGGCAAATAGATGGGGGAAGAGTCAAAACAGTGACAGATTTTATTTTCTTGGGCTCCAAAACCACTGCAGACGGTGACTGCAGCCATGAAATTATAAGGTGCTTGCTCCTTGGAAGAAAAGCTATGATGAACCTAGATGGCATATTAAATAGCAGAGATATCACTTTGCTGACAAAGGCCTGTCTAGTCAAAACTATGATTTTTCCATTAGTCATATATGGATGTGAGAGTTGGACTGTAAAGAAGGTGGAGTGCTGAAGAATTGATGCTTTCAAATCTTGGTGCTAGAGAAGACTCCTGAAAGCCCTTTGGATGGCAAGGAAATAAAAACCAATCAATCTTAAGGGAAATCAGTCCTGAATATTCATTGGAAGGACTGATGCTGAAGCTGAAGCTCCAATACTTTGGCCAGCTGATGTGAACAGCTGACTCATTGGGAAAGATCCTGATGCTGGGAAAGATTGAGGGCAGGAGCAAAGGAGGATGCAGAGGATGAGATGGTTGGATGGCATCATCAACTCAATGGACATGAGTTTAAGCAAACTCTGGAGATGGTTAAAGACAGGGAAGGCTGGTGTGCTGCAGTCCATGGTATCGCAAAGAGCTGGACATGACTTAGTGACTGGACAACAATATTGCTTCTGTTTTGTTTTGATTTTTTTGGCCCCAAGGTATGTGGGATCTTAGCTCCTGGACCAGGGATCAAACCCATTCCCCTTGCTTTGGAAGGGGAAGTCCCAACCATCAGATTGCCGAGGGAGTCTCTGTGTTGATCTCTTGACACACCTGTTTCTACAAATGAACTGAAATTCTCAAAGGACAAGTGCTCTATACTAGTTGCGTTTGTGTTTCTTGTACTCCATGCAGAAATCAGCAAAGAAAGCACAGTTCAGAATGTTTGTGGAGCACATGAATGACTAAACAAAGAAGCAGCTTCTTCAGGCTCCTTCTCATGTGAATTCTGTCTCAGAGCTTACATGGCATTTTCTTGTGTGTGGGCTCTCATAGGCCAGCCCAGACACTGGAAGTTATCTCAGGCAGGGTTTCTGATCTTGGGTGTCTAGCAGGATATTCTGGGGAGCTTGTTACAATGCAGACTCTTAGGCCTTCTCACCTAGGAATGATCATTCATAAAGTATGAGGGAGGATTCTGAATCTCTAACAAGTTCTCTCTGGGTCTGTGATGGTTAGCCAGGTTTAGGACTCACTGATTTTAGTGAGCCCAACTCCCCACTTGTGTCAATGGGGAAACTAAGGCTTAGAGAGTAAGTGATGGTCAAGGTCACACAGCTTGTTGGTGGAAGAGCTGGGCTCCGCTACACCAGTGTCCCTGTTTCCACTTCCCCCAGAGCAGCTCCATGTTCATGTGCTTTATGTATGGGAGTTCAGCCAAAGAGGGGTTTGTTTTAATACCTATTTATTTATTTGGCTGCACCAGTTCTTAGCAGTGGTGTGTGAACTCTTATTTGCAATGTTTGGAGTCTAGTTCCCTTCCCTGGGATGGAACCGTGCCCCCTTCAGTAGGAGTGTGGAGCCACTGGACCACCAGGGAAGTCCCTTCTTTTGTTTTTAATTGAGATTGAGTACAGGCTTGGAGACCCCTGGACTCCATACACCGACTGCCCTCCTCTGCTCCTTATACCTGCCGATGGAAAGGCCAGGGGGTGCAGTGGGCTATACACTGTGCAGGGCCCAAGGGCTTCTATTCTCTCCTGGCTTTGTCACTGAAAGTCTTCAGTTCTGAATCTCTTGGGTTGTGGAATGGGTTCAATCAGGTCCGCTCTGCTTAATGAGCAGGGATCCTGTTTGGCTCACGTGTTTCTGTTCTCTGGAGAGCCGAGCACAGCGCCTTGCCTGCAGCAGGAGTACCCATCAATGTTCAGTGACTGAATGAATGAAAGTGTTTGGGAGATGTGGCTGTGTTCTATGAATGTAAGCTACTCTTAATAATAAATTCAAAAACCGTCTGCTCCAGACACTTGGCCTTAATAGTAACCTGATTCAAAATGGTTCCTCACAGGACCAGACTACCTTAAGAGACCTTTGTTTTCCAACGTAAGAAAAGGACAACTTGCACTGACCAGTCGTGTCTACGAGATGTCAAAAGAGCCTGCTAATTTGGTCGATTCAATGAAAAAGCAAGGCCAACAGTATTGGGCATTGTGCTTCAAAGGAAGCTAAGTGGCTCGGAGCCTTTTCCATTGCTGCTCATTGGCTTGGCGTTATGTACACACAGCTATCCTTTCAGTTTCCACAAAATGGCTTATTTTCATTTCTGAAATGGCAGCCACGTGGGAGCCCCTGGTTGCTGTGGAGAAGGCAGGGAGAGGCCCAGCTGGTTGACAGCCACTGGGCTCCTTGAGCCCTCTGCTTCCCCTTGGCTGCTGTTAGGAGGCGGGAGTCCAAGGTTTTTATAGTTCCTCTCTCGAATTAGTGCCTGCAGACTCTACAGCTATGAACATGCAATTAGTCTTTGTTCATGCACAAAAGGGAGCTTGACCCTTGCCCGTCTTTGATTGGCACGTACAAC
>SJXQ01001245.1:48485-74881 GCA_006408695.1 Aepyceros melampus
ACAACTCTTGTAGCTACTTACCTAAGGCCCTCTCCAAGGAGCGCGGCGTCTTGTTCCTGCACCTGCCTTCAGCTTTTCTCTTTTGTGACTTGTTTCCCATAATATTCGGCCCTACTCGCAGCAAGGTTGCGGCGATGAAGGCATCATGCGAGCACAAGCAGATTTCCTGTTTTTCAGAGAGGTGGGGGAGTGGGTGGGAGGGAGCTTTGAATCTGTAATCGGAGTTTTTTGGATAATTGCTGAGCCCCCAAACACTTAGCAGGAGCCCAAAGAGCTGGTTTTTCTTAATAAATGAACACTTTGCTTGCTTTCAAAAGCAGACCTCCCATGTCATCGAAAACAAGCTGTGGGCACAAAGCTTTACATTTCTTTCCCTGTTCACCTGCTTTCTCAGCAACATAGAAACTTTGTAGTATTTTTTTGAGAGACAATTGCTGGCAAAAACATGCAATTATTGTGGTCAGAAAATTTCTCTCTAAACCATGCTTTCCAAGCTACTAGAAAAGTGGTTATTAGCAGCTCAAATGAGTTAAATACTGTGGTGGTGGATTGCATTTGCAAGAAATGTTTTTGAGGAGCTGAGTAGTTTTCAAAATGTCCTCATTTCTTAAACTCTCCGTGCCTCAACGTGTGACACCATGCTCGAATATACTACTCAGCTCAGGCATTTTGGAAAAAACTCGAAAATACATCCATTTTGAACTAAGCCGTTCAAACTCCCCAATCTGCAGAGAATATTTAATCTATGATTTAAAACAATAATAGCTGCCCTTTGTGGGGTGCCCATTTGGGTTCAGGAATAGTACTGCTTTATACTTTTTTTTTTCTTGTCCCAAGAACAGCCTTTTACATTGGGTTTTACTGTTTCTGTTTTATAGAAAATTGATGTTTGGTGATCTTAAGGGACTTGACTGTGGCTATTCAGTGGCTGAGGAGCTGAGCGGAGAAGTTAAAACAAGTCTCTTGGTATGTTTGTTCCTTCATGGAATGCTATTGAAAACTTAAAAAAAAAAAGCACACAGTAGAATTTACACAGCAAGAGTTTCATCTTTTAAAATAATCACTTTTGGTGCCCAGATGTGCTTTCCAACAGTGTGACTTTTGTTGTCTTTGGGACCCTACCTCAGAGCTGACTCATATAGTGCCTCCTTCCTTATTCACACCATACCATTGAGCAGCTTGGCATTGCCAAGTTTGATCATGTACTTTTTCACAAGACCTGACTCCCAGTCAACTTTTATCTGTTTTCAAAAATCACCAACCTCTGACAGCTAAGGGGGCACAACAGTAAAGAATCTGTCTGCAATGCAGGAGCCATAGGAGACTCGAGTTCAATCCCTGGGTCGGGAAGATCCAGGCAAGAATACTGGAGTGGGTTGCCATGCCCTCCTCCAAGGGATCTTCCCGACCCAGGGATCAAACCCACATCTCCTATGTCTCCTGCATTGGCACTAGTTCTTAATCACTAGTGCCACCTGGGAAGCCAGGTTCTAAAATAAGTGTTCTCAAAATTGCTGTTGACAACCTGATTTGGCACAGGTGTGTCTGTTTTCAGCCTTTCTCTGAACGTGTGAACTCTGATGTGCCTTGGTGGGGCATAAATGGTTAATAGGAATTTGCCCTTTGGCATTATACTTGCTGGGTTTGAATCCTTTCTGTGCCACTTTATTAGTTGCATACCTCTGGGAAGGTTAATTGACTGCTCTAAAATGCTTATAAAATGACAATAATACAGATTTGCTTTTTGCATTCAATAGTAATATGTGCCATACCATAAGTATGTAGTAAATGCTCAGTATATGATAGTTTCCTATGCTCTCCCCTTCTGCTGATAAATTTGCTCAAGCAAAGTCTTTCTTTTTATAGGCAAGTCTCATCTCTTCTGTGAGCTATTGAAGTTTAGTGCTGGAAGGGCCCTTTAAGATAATCTTATCCAGTGGGTTTCAAGTTTCATTTTTTTTCATTTTAATGCAGAACAGTTGTTTTTTAATCTTCATTTTTTAAATTGAAGTATAGTTGATTTACAATGTTGTGCAAATCTCTGCTATATAGCAAAGTGACTCAGTTATACACATATATATATTCGTTTTTTAAACATTCTTTTCCTTTATGGTTTATCCCTGGAGATTAGACATAGTGTCCTGTGCTATACAGACCTTGTTGTTTATCTATTTTACATATAATAGTTTGTGTCTACCAACTCTAAACTCCTAGTCTATCCCTCTCCCTCCCCCTCTTCCCCTTGGCAACCATAAGTCTGAACTCATGTCTGTGAGTCTAACAGCAGAACCTTTGATGCAAAGGAGAACTTGGATAGAACCTCAGTAACTACAATAGCCGAAGTAGGGCTCCTGGAGTTGCAGTGGGTGGGTCAGAGGTGTGGGAGAGCAAAGTTCCAGCATTTCAGGCTCAGCTTCACCCTCTCAGTCACGTTATATCATCACCACTGAGTCCTATTTTCCCTGCTTCCAACATGGGTTTCAAAGGAACTCCTACATACACCCTAAAGCTCCACTTAAATGCTAAAACCTGCACAGTGCCTTGCCAGAAAGAGCTAGATAGAATGAGTTCTTTTCCAGTTCTCCATGGATTACGTGTGTCTCTGTTTAGCAAAGTTTACTTGTATTAGAGTTATTTTTATCTTTTTTATTCTTAAAAAAAAAAAACAAACACATAGCAACATGTTTCCAACCCCTAGTAAGTGCCAGGAACCAGTGCAATATAAATTTATTTAACCCCTTCTGTACCTGTTCTTTACACCAAGCTTTCTAGGGGCAGGACTCACATTTTTGTTATCTGTGTCTCCCACAGTGATTCACACGCAGGAAGCCCTCACTTACTACATACTGGATTGTTAAATAAAGAGCCAGAGATAAACCAGATTCATGTTAAGGTCTAGGAAACCAAGGGAAAAGATTCCTAACAAAATATATTCTTTGGTTTTTCAAAGTTGACCTCTTTAGATAGTAACTTGAAATACTTCACAAATCCAGACCTAGTTGATTTATGTCATCCTGGCATGATGTGCTTGCCTGATTTCTTAAGCAAATATAGCCATTCTAATCTTCCTTTGGCCCTTTCTCCATCATTTGAAGGAAGAAGAGGCAGAAACATCATCTTCTGCACAGTTAATACCTCAAAATATGCAAACAATTTAAAAACCTTTAGACTCGGTACTAAGGCCTGCTTACGGTAAAAAGCAGAAGAGATAAACGCTCACTAGCATCTGTTCTCTAAAATCAACTGAGGAAACTAACACTAGGAACTTTTGTTTAGATTCACAGCAATGTTACCCTTTGTAAAGGGCAATATTTGAGGGGAAATAATTGAAAAAGGCTTTGAAAGTGTATTGGGTCAAATTCAAGGGAAAGGAAGAAACATGGAGAAGAGCAGGGAAATGTAAGAAATTCAGAACTACCTTCACTCTGACTTATAAGAGAGCATGGTTATGTGGACACGCTTCAGTAGCTAACCAGCAAGCATAGTAAGATAGAAAGAAGACAGTGTAATCATATGCCACAGTACTCTCAAGGGAGAAATTTGGTTTGGAGTAATATGAAAGCATTTTAAGTCTTATGTATTTAACCTTATATATTACATAACACAGGGCTTCCCTGGTGGCTCAGTTGGTAAAGAATCTGTCTCAATGTGGGAGACCTGGGTTTGATCCCTGGTTTGAGAAGATCCCCTGGAGAAGGAAATGACAACCCACTCCAGTATTCTTGCCTGGGAAATCCCATGGACACAGGAGCCTGGTGGGCTATAGTCCATGGCATCACAAAGAGTCAGACATGACTGAGCGACTAACACATACACATTATGTAATATAAGATGTACAGAAAACATTATTTTGCATTCCATAAATATAAGTCAACTAGGATACATAGGTTTTTAAACTTATACTTTAGTGCTTTGCAAGTGGTATTAGTCAAAGATAGATCATTAGAGATACAGCTGGTAGTACTTCTGTTGGATTTCAGATATAATGAATGGTATCAGTGTTTGGAGGAGTGAGGTCTGCTATGTTTGTTTTTACCAGCATTAGTCCTATTATTTCATTATCATTGAATATTCAATTTTTAACTGATGATAAAAGGGAAAAAATAAAGCAGGGCTATAATAGTGGTTGCAATCTCCCATTACAAGGCCAATGTATACAGTTTTCATGTTGTGGTTCTGGGCTCAGACATGGGCTGGTGTACCTTTAACTTCTGCTATCAGCAAGCCAGAGTTTTGAGGCTTTTCAGTCTTGTGAAATGACAAGTTGCACAGAATCAAAGGATAACAAGTTCTGGGTAGACAGGGGTTGGTTCATGCATTTTTAAGGGTGGGAGGCTGACTTGTAGAACACTGTTGCACAGACTGAAGCTGCTAATGCTGGTGAGATGACAGCTCAAGAAAGCAGAACCTTGGTTGTGAAGGCAGCAAAAAAGATAAATAGCATGTGTGGTTAATGCTTGTTTCTGCCAGCAAGAAAGACAACATTTAGAGGGAAAAAACCAGCAAAACAATTAGCCTTGGATCAGATTTTTAAAAATATCAATTCATTGTCTTTCTACAAAATCATCCCAAGTATTCTGGACATATTTCCCCAAAGAAGCCCTTTTGGACCTCTGGGTTTGTTGCAGCAAACATGAGGAAATGTGGCAAGGCAGGCCGAGAGAAACTCTGTGACATACATATTTGACACCGATTAGACAGTTTTGTGGGGTTGGCTTCTGTGTGATCTGTTAGATTTTGGTTATATAGAAAATGCTTTAGAAAGCATTTCCTTGTGCCAAGATCTCATTTGTGGTCTGTGGTTATTTCCAGAACAAGTTTGCTGTTCTGGTTTTCCTCTAGAAATGTGTCTTCCTGATACACCAGAGGTCCTCATCTGCAATGTGGCTACACCTGGGGTGTCACCATCAGTTGGGAGTTGGATTGCAAATAATTTGTTCTCACGGAGCTTCCCAGGTGGCGCTAGTGGTAAAGAACCTGGCTGCCAATGCCGGAGATGTAAAAGATGCAGTTGGATCCCCAGGTTGGGAAGCTCCCCTGGCAGAGGGCAGGGCAACCCTCCAGTATTCTTGCCTGGAGAATCCCATGGACAGAGGAACCTGGCAGGAGCCTGACAGTTCATAGGGTTGCAAAGAGTTGGACACAACTGAAGTGACTTAGCATGCACGCATGCAATTTGTTCCTACTAATAAGTAAGGGTCTGAAGTTTGTCAATGATTGCCTGTTTTGAGTAGATTAGACCTGGTTCAAAATTATCCTTATGAAAATGTTGCTCTCCTTCCCTTGCATTCTAAAATGCTTGCCTGATTGGGAAAGAACCCATGGTGGGAACTTATATAACCTTGATTAAGCCTCTGGTAGTCGGCCCTGTGTGTGAGCATCTATCATGTTTTCCAGTGGCTACATTAACAAAGCTGAGACTGCCCATGCTTTTCCATTGTATCTATGAGAAATTCAGATAGGAATTGAAGTTCTCTTCCTGGAACATAACCTTACCGCTGGCCTGTTTACTCATCTACCATACTGTTTCAGCTGTTCTGGAGAAGTTAAGGAAGGGCTTACACTAACTATGGTGGTTTTATTTCTTCAAATCCACTTTGAGGGATGCATATCTAAGGCCATTCACTGTTCAGTCAGTCAACAAATACTCATCAAGTCTTGTTTTGGTACCAAAATGCTACTTAATAGACAGAGAGAATTTGCTGCTGGTGATGTTTAAAAGATAAGCTGGGTCTTGTTAGTTTGAGAGGAGTGCATAGTATGAACAAAGGCAAAGGGGAGGAAATGGATGGAGTTTTCCAAGAAGAAAATCAGTGCAGAGTGTCTGAAGGCCAGGGAATTTGGAGAGGACTTGGTATGTGGAGCTGGGTAGCTTGGAAGAAGCCAGATGACTGAGAGACCTAACTCAGCCCCTGGTAATTAGGATTTATCAGGGACTAACTGTATTGCTGCTGTCTATGATTTGCATCAATCTGTGATAGGAAGTACCTGATACATTCCTGCTGACCATGTGTGAATGTGAGTCTGTCTGTCACGGACGGCAGGGGCGGGTGTGTGGCGAAGATTTTTGGTAGCCGTGGTCTAGTTTGCCTTATAGATCTCTGACTCTTAGGTATGTTGCTATTTTTCTACATTTAAAAAATGGACATGTAATTCACGTATCATAAAACCCACTCACCAAAAGCATGCAATTCAGTGGTTTTCAGTATACTTACAAAGTTGTGCCACCTTCAGCATAATCTGTTTCCAGAACCTTTTCACTAATCCAGAAATAAACCCTGCACTCATTAGCAGTAACTCTTGCCTTCCCTGCCTCCCGCCCCTAGGTGACTACTCATCTACTTTGTTTCTTTAGATTTACCTGAAAAAAATATCCTAAATATTTAATATAAATGAAATCATACAATATAGAGCCTTTTTGTCTGACTTCTTTGGCTTTGCATAATGTTCTCAAGGCTCATTTATGTGGTGGCATGTATCAATACTTCACTCTTTTAGGGAGCAGAATACTCTTCCATTATATGGATTTACCACATTTTATCTGTTCATCACTTGGTGAGCCTTTGGGTTCTTTCCACATTTTGGCTATCATGAGCATTCATGTACAAGTTTTTGTGTGGACACTGTGTTGTCATATCTCTTGTGTAGATATTTAGTAGTGGAATTGCTGGGTTATATGATAATTCTGTGTTTAACTTTTCAAGGCACTGCAGACTGTTTTTTTAAAGTGGCAGTACCATTTTACAATCCCACCAGAAATGTGTGATGGTTCTCCTGTTACCACATCCTCACCAATACAAGTAATTCTGTCTTTTTGATGATAATTTTCCCAATATATGTGAAATAGTATATCATTGTGGTTTTGATTCATATTTTCCTAATGACTAATGATGTTGAACTTCTCCATGTGCTTAATGGTCATTTATCTTCTTTGGAAAAATGTCTAATCAGATTTTTTTGCCCATTTTCAATTGGGTTGTCTATTTTGTTATTGAGTTCTAAGAATTCTTTATACATTCCATATACTAGATCCTTATTAGACAGGTCTGTATACTAGACAGATCTGTATATTAGATCCCTTCCCCAGGGAATCTTCCCAATCCAGGAATCAAACCTGGGTCTCCCTCATTGCAGGTTGTTTACCTGCAATCCCTCAGATTGTTTACCATCTGAGCCACCAGGGAAGCCCCTTATTAGACATATGATTTGTAAATAGACTTTCCCATTCTGTGGTTTATCTTTTCAGTTTCTTGATGGTATTCTTAGAAGCACAAAAGATTTTAAAATTTGACAAGATCCAATGGATGTCATTTTTTCTTCTATTGCTCTGGGGATAGTGCTATTTTAAATGAGAGAACAGCTCATGGAAATGGCCACTGGCCAATGGAGTTTGCTAGGGGTTAACATGTGGCTGGAATCCTAAAGCTGGAAAGACTGAATTATCTTTAATCCTATTACTGGAGTTAGATAACATTTAGAATTAGATAATGACTATCTAGTTGTTGACAATTCTGTTGCTAACAGAATTGGTAGAGAGATAGGGAGGTCCTGGAAGAGAGTGAAAAGGTTGTCACCTCTGGGTCTCCATTTCCAGTGCTGATTTCAGGACTACAGTAGAAACCTGAGGGCTGGACAAGAGCAAAGACATTTTGCTACACTTAAAATCAGCTTTGAACTCAAGGGTTGATTTCTAAATCACTGTTTAAACTTTTGGCCTTGATTTGAATCAGATTGCATTTGAAAATAAAGAGGGCTTCCATTTGTAAGATTCTAATCCACATTTTTTTTTTTAATTTCACATGAGATTTCAGTTTTGTTTGGTTTTTAAATTATCCTAGACCCAGGAGGGTAAGTCCTGTATTCTCATTTTATCATCCAATCAAATAGCACTTGTCTAGAAGCACTGTGCTTTAAAGGCAAACCGTTCACAACCTTTCACCCCCAACCCTGAGCTGCAGCCTTTTGTGAAAATCAGGTTCTGGGCCAGCTGTGCTGAGTGTGCTTAGTCACTCAGTTGTGTCCAACTTTTTGCGACCCTATGGACTGTAGCCCACCAGGCTTTTTTGTCCATAGAATGCTCCAGGCAAGAATACTGGAGTGGGTTCTCATGTCCTCCTCCAGGGAATCTTCCCAACCCAGGGATTGAACCCGGGTCTCCTGTATTGCAGGCAGATTCTTTACCAGGTGGCTCTTTACCATCTGAGCCACCAGGGAAGCTCAGTTAAGTCTTGATAAAGTTGTAAAAGGTCTCTTCATACCTGAGCTCCCATCCTCTATCTGGCCACAGTCACAATAGAAGCAGGAACCCAAGGGGCAGATTTCTTTCCTTACTCAACTTCCAGGCACTGTAGGAGGAAGGAGAGTTCCCTGCACCTGCTTGCCAAGCTCTGCTCTACTTGCTGAACTCTGATCAGCATAAACAGGTCGTTCTGGCTACAAGTTTCCCCAAATTCTCCTTACTTGTATTTTTAAGGCACACCAGCTCCCCTATGTAAGGTTCTCTATTTACAATGAATCAATTATTTATTTTTTTATTTGATAATTTTATTAATTATTTAACTATTATTGGAGAAGGAGATGGCAACCCACTCTGGTATTCTTGCCTGGAAAATACTATGGACAGAGGAGCCTGGTGGGCTACAGTTCGTGGGGTTGGCAAGAGTCAGACGTGACTGAGCACACACACAATTATTAATTATTCTTACTATTCAAAAGAAACTTTCACACTGCCCAGCCAAACGCTTAGCCCCAAGAGCTGAGAGTAGGCACAAGGACAGAGCCCAATTTGCATCATGGATTCTGGTCATTGGGGTCATACTTGATCATGACTTTCAACCCCAAACCGTTTTTGGAGGTTTCAAAAGAAGCTCACCATAGGAAACCGATGGATGACCAAGGGCTTTACATTCACAAACTTGGATGCAAGTGTTGAAATCACCATTGGCCACGTTTTGCAGTAGCAAAATGCCCTTGATATCCACCTTCCAGGTGGCTGCATGCATGAGGGGCCCACTGGTCATCTCAGAGCCCAGCACCACCAGCACCAGCCCACCAGGATGAGTGGGGTAGATACCTGCCTGGATGGAGGTCTCTACTCCTGTGCACTTGATGGTGACTTCCGACTTGCTGCCCAGGCCTTCTGCTTTCTTGGCTATTTCCTGAGGACTCTCATTGGAGTCTGGAGGATTAAATCAGCCCCAACTTCCTTGGCTTTAGACAACCTAAGAGGCTGACAGATCAGTCACCACCATTTGAGCTGCACCCATCACCTTGGCTGCAAGGAAAGTGAGCAGTCCATCTGGCCCAGCTCCACACACAAAGACCTTGTTTCCAGTTTGCTGGCAGGCATGGATTCCCACAGACAGTGGCTCAACCAGGGCCCCTTCCTCAAAGGTGACATTGTCAGGAAGCTTGTAGCAGAAATTAGCCTTGTGCTTGTAGAACTGGCAGAGGTTCCCATCATCGGGCGGCATGGCACAGAAGAAGATGGTTGGTGACAGATTGTATCAGCGAATCTTGCAGAGTTCATCAAGTTTCTCAAGGAGCTCCAGGCTCAATGTCAACACTATCACCTGGCTGTAGGTGCTTGACTGATGATTCCACTTTTATAACTGTTCTCAAAGCTTCATGCCCTAGCACCACTGGCTTTTTCACAACAAAATTTCTGATTCGACCATGCTGCCAGCCATGGACATCTGAACTACAGATTCCGACAGGATGTATCTTCAGCAGCACCTCATTTGGGCCTGGTTCAGGGATAGGATAGTACTCCGAGTCAGGTCTCCAGGTCTGTGCACCACCAAGGAGAGGTTGTCAGGCTTGGCTGCCGCCCTGTCTGTGCTTCCCTCCTTTCTGGTCAGGGCTGCTGTCCACTGTTCATGAGGTGGTTTAGTTTGCGGCCCCTTGGAGGGTTCTCCCAGATTTTAAATTGTGAAAGTGGTTGAATCCACTTTAAAAACCAAGAGAAAGCTGTTTGGCAACTCTAGCTGGGGATCCCACAGTAGATAAAATAGGGAAGCAATTCAGAATTTTTCAAGGTGAATTCATGGTTGTGTTGAGTAGATCTTTGCTAATTTCTGCAGTTGGCTCTTGAGAATCACTCTGCTTCTGAGCATGATGCTCAGAAAATCTTCAACTCTAAGGATCGGAAGGAATCTTAAAAGTCATCTTTTTCAAATCTGCTCACCAACAATGAGTGGAATGTAGCAGGGAAAGTGCCAGGATCAATGGTGAGGGGACACGTGGCTTAAGGATTTTATGCCCACTTCATTCAGCTTCAGGAAGGACAGATACTAAAGGAAGGGAGAGAAATCAAGTGGGGAAAGAGGTTGAATAAGAATGAAATCAGTTGGATTTGCAAGGTCTAAGGGAGAAGGCTAGCTTTTGAGACTCTTTCTAAATTCCCTGCCAGCTGCACTTCATCATTCTGTTCTCTGGGATCAGATCCTGTTTTATAAACTCTATCCTAGCACTGATCACTGTTATCTTTGAATGTGTCTATATGTTCTTTTAGACCAGGAGCTCTTGGAGAAAAAAAGCCACAGCCTTACTCATGTGTGTAGCCTTTCCAGTCTTTGATACTTAGGGACTTAGCTCATAGTACGGTTGCACAGCTACAAATGGAGGCTTTAGCATCAGTAAGGCTGACTACCAGCTTCAGGAGCTTCAGATTAGAAATCTCTCCTTGACTTTGACTGACTCTGTGACCTTGGGCAAGTTACTTAAGTCTTAGCGACCTCATACATAAGATTAAGAGTAGGAATGAGTTATAAGGATGAGAGCTGTGTAGAGTTCTTGGACTTGGCAAATGATTGCTGCTGAGGTTCAGATTAGCAGGCCTCAGGAAGTGCTTGCTGGGGGCCTTCCCTGGTGGTCCACTGATTAAGGTTCCGTATTCCCAATGCAGGAGGCACAGGTTCAGTCCCTGGTCAGAGAAGTAAGATCCCACATGCTCTAAGGCATGGTTGAAAAAAAAAACAAATGTTTGCTGAGGTAATTTTCCAGGGGTAGGGGGAAGAGCTCCAGACTCATGAGGTATGACTCCAGCTGACTGCCAGGAATGCTGAAGCCATTCTTAATTCTTGAATCTCAGAGTGGTGACTGCCTGACTCTGGTTAACTGGGCTACCCAAGTTCAGCTAACTTAAGAACATGTGGCTCTGTTGTTCTGGAGACTTCTTTGATTTGGTTCACCTGTCCCTTAATCCAGGGTAACAGGTTAGGTTTTACCAATGCTGCTGCTGGGAGAGGAGACAAGTGGAGCACATGCTAAGGAGTCAGGAAGTAAACATGTGCACCCCTTTTCCTTCCAGGGCTGGACTTTGTTGTTGTTGTTATTCAGTCCCTTAGTCATGTCTGACTCTTTGTGATCCCATGGACAGCAGTGCACCAGGCTTCCTTGTCATTCATTGTTTCCCAGAATTTGCTCAAATTCATGTCCATTGAGTCGGTGGTGCCATCCAGCCATCTCATCCTCTGTCATCCCCTTCTCCTCCTGCCTTCAATCTTTCGGAGCATCAGGATCTTTTCCAATGAGTTGGCTCTTCGCATCAGGTGGCCAAAATATTGAAGCTTCAGCTTCCTTCCAATGAATGTTCAGGGTTGATTTCCTTTAGGATGGACTGGTTTGGTCTCCTTGCAGTCCAAGGGACTTTCAAGAGTCTTTTCCAACACCACAGTTTGAAAGCATCAATTCTTCAGTACTCAGCCTTCTTTATGGTCCAACTCTCACATCTGTACACGACTACTGGAGAAACTATAGCTTTGAGCCAGAGAAGGCAATGGCACCCCACTCCAGTACTCTTGCCTGGAAAATCCCATGACAGAGGAGCCTGGTAGGCTGCAGTCCATGGGGTCGCTTAGCGTCAGACACGACTGAGCGACTTCACTTTCACTTTTCACTTTCATGCATTGGAGAAGGAACTGGCAACCCAATCCAGTGTTCTTGCCTGGAGAATCCCGGGGACAGGGGAGCCTGGTGGGCTACTGTCTATGGGGTCGTACAGAATCGGACACGACTGAAGTGACTTAGCAGTAGCAGCAGTAGCATAGCTTTGAGCATATAGACTCTTGGCAAAATGATGTCTCTGCTTTTTAATATACTATTTAGCTTCATCATAGCTTTTCTTCCAAGGAGCAAGCTTCTTTTGTGGCTGCAGTTACCATCTGCTGTGATGCTGTGATTTTGGAGCCCAAGAAAATAAAATCTGTCATTGTATAACCTTTATCTTGGGGTACTTGAGTATTTTTCCCCAGACAAAAAGGTGGGCCTAATTGTTATTTATTTATTTTTTACAAACTAGTTCACTAGTTTACCAGTTAAATCATTCTGACCACAGCACTTTTAAAGCCAGGATATGATCTCTAGCCTGTAGAGGAGGATGCCCCCTGCCATATGTTAGTAAGTGCCCCCAGGAAAGAGGCAGAGCAGTGCTTTGAGTCCAGGGCTTCTGGCTCCAAACGCAGTGGTCTTCCATAGGACCATAGCTACCTGTGGAGTATGTGATTCAGGAATATTACTGTAACAGAAAGGATGTTCCATGTGGAAATGCCGTGGGAGAAAAGGGACACACTGGAGGGTGGTCCCTTGGGTCTTGCCTCAGTCAGTCATCCTCGGTGGTGTTTAGATTTTGTTCAGGTAGCTTGAGAGGAGCTATGGAAAGGGGGAGTTCCAGAACAGGTAGAGCTCTTCGTGCACACCCTCCAGCGCACCACAACAGCACCTTCATCCAGCATAAGATGGTGTTTGTAGACATGGTACTGCTGCCTTTAAAGATTTGTTTTCACAGATTCTTCATAGGCTGCATTATTATTGGTAATTATAATCATGATTGTCATTGCTGTATGAATCATTTCTTCAACAAATGTATCTAGGTCTACCCTCTGCTAGGTGTTAGGCAGAGAGGGATGCAGGAGATACAAAAGAGTGCTTGTCCCCAAAGAGCACACAGTCTAGTGTAGACCAGGGGTTATGAGGGTGTGGTGGGTGCTGTTGTGGGGGAAGCACACAGGGTGTCATGGGGCAGCAATCTCATCCTTGGGAGTTTTCAGAAACTTCCTGGAAGACATGCCTCCTGATTAGAGTCTTGAAAGAGAAACCAAGTTATTAGACAAAACCAAAAATGGGAGTTCAGTCCAATTAAAGGGAAAAGCACATGCAAAGGCACAGAAGTGGGAGATGAGTTTGATTGCAGGATAAGACATGAGGAGGGGAGCAGAGTGAGACACTAATAATGCTATTACTACATAATATAATGTATTGTATATAATAATACTACATTATGATTATGGAAGGTAACAATAGCATAGCACTTACCTTGTGTCAGACACTGTGTTCACCATTTAACAGTTGATAGCACATTTAAAAGTCAAAGCAAGAAAAATAATAATTTTAACAGCTGAAATATAATAAGTATACCTTGTACACCAGGCACTAGACTGAGTGTTTTTGTGCATGATCTAACTTAATCTTCATTATTAACCCCAACAGGGGCTTCCTTTGTGGCTCAGCTGGTAAAGAATCTGCCTGCAATGTGGGAGACCTGGGTTTGATCTCTGCATTGAGAAGATCCCCTGGAGAAGGGAAAGGCTAGTCACTTCAGTATTCTGGCTTGGAGAATATCATGGACTGTATAGTCCATGGGGTCACAAAGAGTTGGACACAACTGAATGACTTTCACTTTCATACTTCCCTGGTGGCTCAGATGGTAAAGAATCTGCTGGCAGTGTGAGAGAGCTGGGTTCGATCCTTGGGTTGGGAAGATCCCCTGGAGGAGGGAAAAGATACCCACTTCAGTATTCCTGCCTGGGGAATTCCATGACAGAGGAGCCTGGCAGGCTATATTCCATGGGGTCACAAAGAGTTGACACGATTGAGTGAGTAACACTTTCACCCTTATACAGATCAGTCAACTGAGCCTCAGAGAGATTTAAGTCATTGGCCCCAGGTCACACAGATGGCGAATGGCCAAGCTGGGATTTGAACCCAGAAACTGACTGACTCTTAGTCATTAGGCTGCAGAGAGACAGCTGCTTCCTCCCAGTGCCTTGGGCAGATGCCACTTTGGTGAAAAATTATCTCACCTGGGACTTCTCTGGTAGTCTAGCGGTTAAGACTCTATGTTTCCTCTGCAGGGAGTGCAGGTTCGAACCCTGGTCAGGGAACTAAGATCCTGCATGCCCTGGCACAGACAGAAAAAAAAAAAAAAGAGAGAGAGAGAACCTAAAATAAAATGATCCCACATTAGGCAAGATTGCCTGGACACTAATTCAGCCTCCTAGAATTAAGGCAGGTTATAATAATATAATGCCTACTCAAATGGACCCTGAGGCCAGCAGACAGGTGACATTTGGTGACTCTTGAAGAGAGGGCTCCCTGTGCAGGAGTTCAGAAACTGTTATTAGGCAGAATCTCTGCATACAGGAGAATCTCTGGGGTCCTGCGAGGTCTTTTTTAAAAACACTCAAATTCCATGTAGGCAGAATAAACAGAGCATCACAAATTGGGTTCCAATGCCAGTGGTGAGCTCTTTGTACAGAAGAACTGTCTCCCTTCCAGGCCATCAGAAGCCAGTTTCCTTCCCAACAGAGCTTGCCCTGCCTAACCAAGCTGCACTCCCCTGGACCTTGTGAGACCACCTCTGCGACTCCAACTGTAGCTTCGGCTTCAGCTCTATTTGCTTTTATGCCTGGGTCCTGGCCCTAGCTCTTGTGCTGATTAGCTGTGTGACTATGGGCACATCCCTTAACCTCTCTGAACTTGCTTTCCTCATCTGTTATGTAAGGCTGTGGTTTCTCACCTTGCCTATCTCCCTGGACTGTGGAAGACAAAATGAGATGAGGTGCAGATTGGGGCCTTGAGAATGCACAAGCATAAGGAGTGATTCTTCTCTGTCCACTTGGCTCATCTCCTGCACGGACATTTTTAAATTAACTAAGGACAAGAACACAGCCTTCTCCTCTCTTTGGGGAACTTGAGAATATGAGTCTGCTTGTCCTGATGGGCATTTGCCCAGAGGCCACCTTGGTGCTGTCAGCAACTACTTCATAAGGCTTGAGCAGCTGCTTATTTCTTTCATATTGTTATGATTTCATGTTGTAGAGTTGCTGGAGAGAGCTTCACCACCCCACGTCCTTTGGAAAATAGTGGCTCTCGGTTGTCTTCAGAGCTCTTGAATATCTTCAGAGCTCTTGAATAGTTGCAAAAGTCCCAAGCAGGCCTGAGTATATTCCTTTCATTTGTGAGGGGTGAGCATGCTAATGGCAGTAATTAATTGACCGGGGGTGGGTGGGGAAGATAGCTTTGTAAACTGAGGACAAGTGAGCAAGTCATGCTACCCAGGCTGACCCCCTCACCTGGGCAGTCTCTGAGGACACCTGCCTTCCATCATTAGGGCTGCTGAGCCCATTGACACAGCATGACTGCCTCCGCTGGTGGGGGGAACAAAGCCGAGCATTTACTGGCTGGAGCGTAGAGATGAATACAATGAGGCTCTTCGACCAGGCCTGGCCCAGACAGCTGCTCAGGCAAAGGGGTTTCGAATGAACGTGTTTCTATTTAGAACGTGTATGTTTTGATTGAATTTGAAGAAAAGCATGAGGTGGTTCCCTCTTTGGAAAACAAACTAATTATATACTCCCGTGTTGTCTGGTGGTTGGAAGCCGAATATGTCCACAATAGTACTTCATGGAGAGAATTTTCTTCCCTGTTGGACGTGAGATGCCTCTGTAGGGCCACAGCTGGCACTTTTTCAAAATCACATGGCTCGTGGCTTAAAAGGACTCTTTAGGGAAACCTTAAGTGCTGTAAATATTCTGTTTTTAATTGGGAATTACCACCCTATAATTTTTGTACTCTCTTAATTTGGTTTGGCACATACTTGGTTTTCCCTGGAGTTGGGATCCAGGATCAGAAAGGTGATTTGCTCTTCTGTGGGCAGTCGAAAAGGTTCCACAGAAGCAAGAGCTGGTGGACCAAGTGACACCCAAAGCCATTACTGGACTGAACCATTTGCATTTCCATTCAGGTCATGATGTCTCGGCCAAGCTATTGACTTAGCGCTGTTTTGACTTGGGTGGCTTTGACTCTTCCATTCAGGCTTTAGAAACATCATTGAGTTAACAGGCCACACACCAATTCACCCTTCTCCCTCCCTACTCTTCAGCCCCTTTGTGTTAGATAAGGAGGCCTTTCCCTGCTACAAAAAGGTAGCAGGCCTGAGTTTCCATGAGCTCTGTGCCCCTTATACCACCCCCAATTTAGTCTTTGTGCAGGGCTGCTTTTGTTTCCTTCTGAGAATTAAAAGTTAATTGATACCTCAAATGGACGTTGGTCACAAAGCATTTCACCTCCAACGCAGTCCTGCATCCCATTAGATTAACCCTCTTCTCCAGTTCATTGTAAATAAACATCCCACAACAAAAAAAGCTTACCTACCTGAATTCATTTGGTTTCTGCAGTGAGGCTAAAATTCTATGACAATGTCACTGGGTTAATTAATTTAGATTGATGACTTTTGGAGTTCTGTTTTCCTTTGCCTTCCCTGTTTGTCACAGACTGCTGACCAAGTATTTCCAAATGTCTGAATTTATCAGGTTATCCAGAGCCCTTCCAGAGATGCGTAGTCATCTCAACCTTAGGCCTCTGATAGCAATACTGCAGGAAATCCTGATGCAATAATCTAGTATAGAAGAAATGTATATTCAAACTATTCTCTGATAAGAGTTCATTTCCAGCTTTCTTATCCATTCATCTGCTGATGGACATCTAGGTTGCTTCCATGTCATGGCTATTATAAACAGTGCTGTGGTGAACATTGGGGTACACAATGGAGTATTACTCAGCCATTAAAAAGAATGCATTTGAATCAGTTCTAATGAGGGGGATGAAACTGGAACTTATTATACAGAGTGAAGTAAGCCAGAAAGAAAAAACCAATACAGTATACTAATGCATATATATGGAATTTAGAAAGATGGTAACAATAACCCTGTATGCAGGACAGCAAAAGAGACACAGATGTATAGAACAGTCTTTTGGACTCTGTGTTAGAGGGAGAGGGTGAGATGATTTGGGAGAATGGCATTGAAACATGTATAATATCATATATGAAATGAATCACCAGTCCAGGTTCAATGCATGATACTGGATGCTTGGGGCTGGTGCACTGGGATGACCCAGAGGGATGGTACAGGGAGGGAGGAGGGAGGGGAGTTCAGGATGGGGAACACGTGTACACCTGTGGTGGCTACATGTTGATGTATGGCAAAACCAATACAATATTGTAATTAACCTCCAATTAAAATAAATAAATTTATATTTTTTTAAAAAAGAGTTCATTTTCAGTGAAGAGAAATATGTGGATTTTTTTCCAAACATGGAGGAAAAAGTTTCTCTAGGGTCAACTAAAGCACAGTGGAATGCACCCAATTAGGTTGAGAAATAAAGAAATAAGGAGCACATTTATGATAGACTTTTGCTGTTATTCCAATGTACACAAGGGTACACACCAATGATCCTGGCAGAATCTGGGTTCCAATAAGATGTTCTGGAATTTGAGGCTTAGGGATGAGTAAGTTGTTCTTCCTGATAAACAAACTTCCCCCATTAAATAGTTTTTGTTAATTCTCAGCTAAGGCCACATGAATAGAACGATTCTTGTTGCCATTAGAAAAATGGATTTTCTTTTTCCTATAAATTAAGCTATTTAATTCTGTAATGTGGTCAAAGGGCTTGGTGGATTTTTAATATCGACTTTATCAGGGTTGCTATTTTTATTTTAGATGGCCCTACCTGCCACACAATGCTTCCCACACCTCTTGGAGAATCAAAATGAAACCATGACTTCTTCAAGGAAGATATGCAAATACCCAAGAAGCATATGAAAAGATTTTCAACATCATTAGTCGTAGGGGAAATGCAAATCTAAACCACAATTAGAGATTCCCTTATATCACTCAGTTCTCATTTTAGTCGCTCAGTCGTGTCCAAAACTCTGTGCGAACCCGTGGACTGCAGCATGCCAGGCTTCCCTATCCATCGCCAGCTCCTGGAGCTCGCTCAAACTCATGTCCATTGAGTCGGTGATGCCATCTGATCATCTCATCCTGTGTCATCCATTTCTCCTCCTGCCTTCAATCTTTCCCAGCATCAGGACTGTTTCCAATGAGTCTGCTTTTCACATCAGATGGGCAAAATATTGGAGCTTCAGCTTCAACATGTCCTTCCAATGAATATTCAGGACTGATTTCCTTTAGTATTGACTTGTTTGATCTCCTCGCAGTCCAAGGGACTCTCAAGAGTATTCTCCAACACCACGGTTCAAAAGCATTAATTCTTCAGAGCTCAGCTTTCTATATGGTCCAACTCTCACACCCATATATCATATCAGTTTAGTTCAGTTGCTCAGTTGTGTCCGACTCTTTGTGACCCCATGAACAGCAGCAAGCCAGGCCTCCCTGTCCATCAAAACTCCCAGAGTTCACCCAAACCCATGTCCATTGAGTCAGTGATGTGATCCAACCATCTCATCCTCTGTCGTCCCCTTCTCCTCTTGCCCTCAATCTTTCCCAGCATCAGGGTCTTTTCAAATGAGTCAGCTCTTTGCATCAGGTGGCCAAAGGACTGGAATTTCAGCTTCAGCATCAGTCCTCCCATTGGACACCCAGGACTGATCTCCTTTAGGATAGACTGGTTGGATCTCCTTGCAGTCCAAGGGATTCTCAAGCATCTTCTCCAACACTGCAGTTCAAAAGCATCAATAGTTCAGCACTCACCTTTCTTTATAGTCCAACTCTCACATCCATAAATGAACACTGGAAAAACCATAGCCTTGACTAGATGCACCTTTGTCAGCAAACTAATGTCTCTGCTTTTCTATATGCTGTCTAGGTTGGTCATAACTTTCCTTCCAAGGAGTAAGTGTCTTTTAATTTCATGGCTGCAATCACCATCTACAGTGATTTTGGAGCCCAGAAAATAAAGTTAGCCACTATTTCCACTGTTTCCCCATCTATTTGCCATGAAGGGATGGGACCAAATGCCATGATCTTCGTTTTCTGAATGTTGAGCTTTAAGCCAACTTTTTCACTCTCCTCTTTCACTTTCATCAAGAGGCTCTTTAGTTCTTCTTCACTTTCTGCCATAAGGGTGGTGTCATCTACATACCTGAGGTTATTGATATTTCTCCTGGCAATCTTGATTCCAGCTTGTGCTTCCTCCAGCCCAGCGTTTCTCATGATGTGCTCTGCATATAAGTTAAATAAGCAGGGTGACAAAATACAGCCTTGTCGTACTCCTTTTCCTATTTGGAACTAATCTGTTGTTCCATGTCCAGTTCTAACTGTTGCTTTCTGACCTGCATATAGGTTTCTCAAGAGGCAGGTCAGATGGTCTTGTATTGCCATCTCTTTCAGAATTTTCCACAGTTTATTGTGATCCATACAGTCAAAGGCTTTGGCATAGTCAATAAAACAGAAATAGATGTTTTTCTGGAACTCTCTTGCTTTTTCCATGATCCAGCAGATGTTGGCAATTTGATCTCTGGTTCCTCTGCCTTCTCTAAAACCAGCTTGAACATCAGGGAGTTCGCAGTTCATGTATTGCTGAAGTCTGGCTTGGAGAATTTTGAGCATTACTTTACTAGCATGTGAGATGAGTGCATTGTGCGGTAGTTTTAGCATTTTTTGGCATTGCCTTTCTTTGGGATTGGGATGAAAACTGACCTTTTCCAGTCCTGTAGCCCCTGCAGAGTTTTCCAAATTTGCTGCCACATTGAGTGCAGCACTTTTACAGCATCATCTTTATGGATTTGAAATAGCTCAACTGGTATTCCATCACCTCCACTAGCTTTGTCTATAGTGATGCTTCCTAAGGTCCACTTGATTTTACATTCCAGGATGTCTGGCTCTAGGTAAGTGATCACACCATCGTGATTATCTGGGTCATGATGATCTTTTCTGTACAGTTCTGTATATTCTTGCCACCTCTTCTTAATATCTCTGCTTCTGTTAGTTCTGTACCATTTCTGTCCTTTATTGAGCCCATCTTTGCATGAAATGTTGCCTTGGCACCTCTAATTTTCTTGAAGAGATCTCTATAGTCTTTCCCATTCTATTGTTTTCCTCTATCTCTTTGCATTGATCGCTGAGGAAGGCTTTCTTATCTCTCCTTGCTGTTCTTTGGAACTCTGCATTCAAATGGGTATATCTTTCCTTTTCTCCTCTGCTTTTCGCTTCTCTTCTTTTCACAGCTATTTGTAAGGCCTCCCCAGACAGCCATTTTGCTTTTTTGCCTTTCTTTTTCTTGGGGATGGTCTTGATCCCTGTCTCCTGTACAATGTCACTAACCTCCATCCATAGTTCATCAGGCACTCTATCAGATCTAGTCCCTTAAATATATTTGTCACTTCCACTGTATAATCATAAGGGATTTGGTTTAAGTCTTACCTGAATGGCCTAGTGGCTTTCCCTACTTTCTTCAATTTAAGTCTGAATTTTGCAATAAAGATTTCATGGTCAGAGTCACAGTCAGCTCCTGGTCTTGTTTTTGCTGACTGTATAGAGCTTCTCCATCTTTGGTTGCAAAGAATATAATCAATCTGATTTTGATGTTGACCATCTGGTGATGTCCATGTGTAGAGCCTTCTCTTGTGTTGTTGGAAGAGAGTGTTTGCTATGACCAGGTCAAGAGCAAAGGAGAAGCCCCAGCAAGATGATAGGAGGGCGAATGTCCATTTAGAATCATACCCCATTCCTCCCAGAGACACTCAGAGGGCTCAAACAAACCTCGTGTGCACCAGGACTCAGGGCCCTCACGAAGACTGAGAAAGAACTGTGTTTGAGCATCTCCTGTGGAGGTACAGGTCAACAGTGGACTGCCACAGGACAGGGGCTCTGCGTGCAGCAGACTTCGGTTTGGCATAAGCCCTCTTGGAGGAGGTGGCCATTAAGCCCACCATAGAGCTACCAGAATTTACACAGGACTGGGAAATAGACTCTTGGAGGGCACAAACAGAACCTTTGCACCAGGACTCAGGAGATAGGAGTAGAGACCCCACAAGAGACTCGCCCAGACTTGCCTGTGAGTGTCCAGGAGTCTCCAGCAGAGGCGTGAGTTGGTGGTGGCCTGTTGCAGGGTTGGGGGCATTGAGTGAAGTAGTATGTGCATGGGATCTTTTGAAGGAGATCACCATTATCTTCATTACCTCCACCATAGTCTGGCGCCAGGTAAATAGCAGGGAGGGAACACAGCTCCACCAGAAAATTTTCAACAGAAAATTGGATTAAAGATTTACTGAGTATGGCCCCACCCATCAGAACAAGACCCAGTTTCCCCTCAGTCAGTCTCTCCCATCAGGAAACTTCCATAAGCCTCTTATTCTTCTCTGTCAGAGGGATAACCATCAGACTGGAAATCACAATCACAGAAAACTAACCAATCTAATCACATGGACCACAGCCTTGTCTAACTTAATGAAACTATGAGCCATGCCCTGTAAAGCCATCCAAGATGGACGGGTCATGGTGGAGAGGTCTGCCAGAATGTGGTCCACTAGAGAAGGGAATGGCAAACCACTTCAGCATTCTTGCCTTGAGAACCCCATGGACAGCATGAAAAGGCAAAAAGATATGACACTGAAAGATGAACTCCCCAGGTCAGTAGGTGCCAAATATGCTACTGGAGATCAGTGGAGAAATAACTCCAGAAAGAATGAAGAGACAGAGCCAAAGCAAAAACAACACCCAGTTGTGGATGAGACTGGTGATGGAAGCAAGGTCCGATGCTGTAAAGAGCAATATTGTATAGGAACCTGGAATGTTAGGTCCATGAATCAAGGCAAATTGGAAATGGTCAAACAGGAGATGGCGAGAGTGAACATTGACGTTTTAAGAATCAGCTAACTAAAATGGACTGAAATGGGTGAATTTAACTCAGATGACCATTATATCTATTACTGTGGGTAAGAATCCCTTAGAATAAATGGAGTAACCATCATAGTCAACAAGAGTCCAAAATGCAGTACTTGGATGCAATCTCAAAAAGGCAGAATGATCTCCAAGGCAAACCATTCAATATCACAGTAATCCAGAATACTGGAGTGGGTTGCCATTTCCTTCTTCAGGGGATCATCTGACCCAGGGATCAAACTTGCTTCTCCTGTGTCTCCTGCATTGGCAGGCAGATACTTTACTACCTGGATTCTGTGCCACTAGAGAAGCCCCAGGTATTGATCTATCTTTTTGCCAAACCCAGCCTGGGAACCACTATGCTGCCCTGCCCTCCAACATCCAAGCCATATTCTAGCCATTAATTAGGTCATTGAACTGCACTTGCATAGGGTCACAGAAAACACTGTACCACAATGCTCCAACTATCCATGTACAATGTATTTTGTTTCCTCCAACATCAAAACTATGTTTCACGTTTTCTTCTAATAAATTTGGGAGCCATTTAGCTCAATATTTTCACTGATATAACTTTGGGAGCTGCGGGAAGACACAAACCAGCTGTTGCCATACAAGTGCTCCAGAGGATCTTTTCTGGTATGAGTTAATAATTTGATAAGGACTATTGACTTAGTTTTGAACCACACAGAAATTCTTAGCAAACACTCACTGTAATTATTTTATGTACTCTCAATGGTAAATGATTTGGTAGTGCAGACAGCTGGGGGAGCTTCAAGGGGAGACAGAAGGAAGTTCAAATTCCTCTTCAGCAGTACGTGAACCATGAACTTCCAGATGTTCAAGCTGATTTTAGAAAAGGCAGAGGAACCAGAGATCAAATTGCCAACATCTGCTGGATCATTGAAAAAGCAAGAGAGTTCCAGAAAAACATCTATTTCTGCTTTATTGACTATGCCAAAGCCTTTGACTGTGTGGATCACAATAAACTGTGGAAAATTCTGAAAGAGATGAGAGTACCAGACCACCTGACCTGCCTCTTGTGAAACCTATATGCAGATCAGGAAGCAACAGTTAGAACTGGACATGGAACAACAGACTGGTTCCAAATAGGAAAAGGAGTATGTCAAGGCTGTATATTGTCACCTGCTTATTTAACTAGATCACAATAAACTGTGGAAAATTCTGAAAGAGATGGGAATACCAGACCACCTGACCTGCCTCTTGAGAAACTTATATGTAGGCCAGGAAGCAACAGCTAGAACTGGACATGGAACAACAGACTTTCAAACAGGAAAAGGAATACGTCAAGGCTGTATATTGTCACCCTGCTTATTTAAGTTATATGCAGAGTACATCATAGGAAATGCTGGGCTGGAAGAAGCACAAGCTGGAATCAAGACTGCCTGGAGAAATATCAATAACCTCAGAAATGTAGATGACACCACCCTTATAGCAGAAAGTGAAGGCTAAAAAGCCTCTTGATGAAAGTGAAAGAGGAGGGTGAAAAAGTTGCCTAAAGCTCACAATCAGCAAACTAAGATCATTGCATCTGGTCCCATGACTTCATGGGAAATAGATAGAGAAACAGTGGAACCAGTGTCAGACGTTATTTTTCTGGGCTCCAAAATCACTGCAGACGGTGACTGCAGCATGAAATCAAAAGATGCTTACTCCTTGGAAGGAAAGTTATGACCAACCTAGATAGCATATTGGGAGAAGGCAATGGCACCCCACTCCAGTACTCTTGCCTGGAAAATCCATGGATGGAGGAACCTGGTAGGCTGCAGTCCATGGGGTCGCCAAGAGTCGGACACGACTGAGCGACTTCACTTTCAGTTTTTACTATCATCCATTGGAGAGGGAAATGGCAACCCACTCCAGTATTCTTGCCTGAAAAATCCCAGAGACGGGGAAGCCTGGTGGGCTGCCATTTATGGGATCGCACAGAGTGGGCACTACTAAAGCGACTTAGCAGCAGGAACAGATAGCATATTAAAAAGCAGAGACATTACTTTACCAAGAAAGGTCTGTCTACTCAAGGCTATGGTTTTCCAGTAGTCATCTATGGATGTGAGAGTTGGACTATGAAGAAAGCTGAGTGCCAAAGAACTGATGCTTTTGAACTGTGCTGTTGGAGAAGACTCTTGAGAGTCCCTTGGACTGCAAGGAGATCCAACCTGCCATTCTGAAGGAGATCAGCCCTGGGATTTCTTTGGAAGGAATGATGCTAAAGCTGAAACTCCAGTACTTTGGCCACCTCATGCAAAGAATTGACTCATTGGTAAAGACCCTGAGGCTGGGAGGGATTGGGGGCAGGAGAAGAAGGGGACAACCGAGGATGAGATGGCTGGATGGCATCACAGACTTGATGCCGTGAGTTTGAGTGAACTCAGGGAGTTTGTTTTGGACAGGGAGGCCTGGCGTGCTGCAGTTCATGGCGTCGCAAATAGTCAGACACGACTGAGCGACTGAACTGAACTGATTGTTATACTGTGTTTTTAATGATATGACTGCTATTTTGAGAGCATCACTGAGCAATTTCATTAAATTTTTTTTGATTGTGTATAATTTTTCTTGGAAATCTTGACTGCCGTTATTATATATAATCTTTCCTTCATTTTTAACAAAACACAATGAAGACTTGATGCCGTGAGTTTGAGTGAACTCAGGGAGTTTGTTTTGGACAGGGAGGCCTGGCGTGCTGCAGTTCATGGCGTCGCAAATAGTCAGACACGACTGAGCGACTGAACTGAACTGATTGTTATACTGTGTTTTTAATGATATGACTGCTATTTTGAGAGCATCACTGAGCAATTTCATTAAATTTTTTTTGATTGTGTATAATTTTTCTTGGAAATCTTGACTGCCGTTATTATATATAATCTTTCCTTCATTTTTAACAAAACACAATGTAGTTGGAATACAAAATACTTTAGAACAAAATTACATGAAAAATAGTAAATGATCACTATCTTGGATTTTTTTTTTTTCTTTTAAAAATCTGTCTCTTCTCCATTTGTGGAGTTAGGGGCTGTAGGGCCCTAATTGCTATGTCATAAGACCAAAAGGTCAATATACCTGACAAAGAAACAGTAAGATTGCAGTCTTGTTGTTTTGAAAAAAAGTTTCCAAGATGTACTTAATTCCTCTCTGTTAATTATTAAAATCAGCTGACTGACCTGTGACTGGAGTGACTGATTTCCAGTTTTCATCTATTATGGCTCATCTTCTTCTCTGAAGTTCCTGTTAAAGTGTGAAAATAACTGGCAAGGTTTTTCAGATTCAGTGGAATAATTAAACTCATTGCTAGACTGAGACAAAATTTGTAAAAAGTAATACATGACACTATATAAATATGAATTTTATAATAATGAAATTACACAAGGAGAAGAAAAAGGCTTTTCTGGTATCCCAGCAGTGAAGAATCCACCTCCAATGCAGGGGACACATGTTTGATCCTTGGGTCAGGAAGATCCCCTAGAGGAGAGGGGACAACCCTCTCCAGTATTCTTGCCAGGAGAATCCCATGGACAGAGGAGCCTGGAGGGCTGCAGTCCATGGGGTCGTAAAGAGTTGGACAGACTGATGTGACTAAGCATGCACACACACAAGGAGAAGAGAGAAGAACCCTGATATTTTCAATGTAGAATCAATAAAAGGGAAGAGTGAAGCAAGTGTTTTAATCCCAAGGAGTGACATCTCACTCCTTCCATCATCTGCTCTCCAACAGGTGATCTTGGTTTGGAAAAAGCTAACAGAGGAATTCCTTGTTATCTACACAATATGAAAAATCCATAAATTTATATTCTGGTAATCCTCCTCCCTGTCTTTTTTTCTGGAGCTTCCTTGATGGACTATGAAATTTACCTTGCTGAAATAAAAACTCAGGAATGTTAATTATTTACCTAAGAAATATATCTGAAAATAAGATTTTTCTTATAAATTACAGAATAAGATGTGTCTACTGTATATTATCACCCTGCTTATTTAACTTATATGCAGAGTACATCATGAGAAACGCTGGACTGGAAGAAACACAGTTCAGTTCAGTCGCGCAGTCGTGTCCAACTCTTTGCGACCCCATGAATTGCAGCACGCCAGGCCTCCCTGTCCATCACCAACTCCCGCAGTTCACTCAGACTCACGTCCATTGAGTCTGTGATGCCATCTAGCCATCTCATCCTCGGTCGTCCCCCTCTCCTCCTGCCCCCAATCCCTCCCAGCATCAGGGTCTTTTCCAATGAGTCAACTCTTCGCATGAGGTGCCCAAAGTACTGGAGCTTCAGTTTTAGCATCATTCCTTCCAAAGAAATCCCAGGGTTGATCTCCTTCAGAATGGACTGGTTGGATCTCCTTGCAGTCCAAGGGACCCTCAAGAGTCTTCTCCAACACCACAGTTCAAAAGCATCAATTCTTCTGCGCTCAGCCTTCTTCACAGTCCAACTCTCACATCCATACATGACCACAGGAAAAACCATAGCCTTGACTAGA